>JAFVLL020039926.1:45000-99793 GCA_021397915.2 Tor tambroides | reverse complement strand
TCACCAAGCCTGCATTTATTTGATCCAAAGTACAGCAAAAACCGTAAAATTTTAAAATATTTTTACTATTTAAAATAACTGTTGTCTATTTGAATATATTTTAAAATGCAATTTATTTCTGTGATCAAAGCTAAATTTTCAGCATCAAATAAATGCAGGCTTGGTGAGCAGAAGAGATTTCTTTAAAAAAAAAAAAAACATTAAAAATCTTACTTAAATCTTTAGACTGGTAGTGTATGTGCCTTGTTTCAGTTAATGTACGTAAATTTAACAACTAGGCCTACCTTACGAACTATTAATGAGCAGAAAATTAAGAATTTATTAAGGCAAAAGATAAAGTTATTAGTAAATTAGTAGTGAGAATTGGAATGAAATGGAATTATCATATGGAAAACCCTGTTAACTTCTTGCAATGTAACTTTAAATGGTAATTCAGCAAGAGACTGATGTGAATCAAGTATTACTATGACACAAACCTGAAAAGTTTAAAGTTACTTTTTCTGGAGAAGCTTGTCTCCTTGAACTGGATTATATTGTTATTGCAATAGATTAGGATGCAAGCATAGACTATAGCTGCTGTTGGACGAGACTCATGATACTGATAATGGCAGATGGGGCACAGGTGTGGGGATGGTGGTGGCCAAGAACGGGCAGATCTGGGCAGAAGCTTGTAAACATTGGTATAGATGTCCAAAGGTGTGGGTGGAGAAAAGAAATGAAAAAAGAGATTAGTAGTCTAAGTAAAGGATGATTAAAGTAGTAGTGGAAAGCAGAAACGGTAAACTGATGCATGCAAACTCATTTTTAAATGTTTCTTCAGTGCCAAATCCATCTGTCAAAATACAATAACAATTTACTTGACCAAACATGGCTGTTTGACATTTTTGTAGAATTGATGGATTGTTTAGACCTCTGGCTCATTTATTTTACATAATGTTGTAGATGCTTGAATCTACCAGGTTTTGTGTGTTTACAAGATGTCCCTTGTGCCCAGTCATAAACATTCTTCAAAAGATGCACACGTTTCTTCAAAAGTAGATGGCACGTGTTATGAAAGCCAGCTTTGAAAGTTTCATGTCATCAACCTTGTGTGATTAGCTTCAGTTAAACTGAGTAAAGCTCAGCTCTGTCAGTACGTTTGTTAAATCTCAAAACAACAGAAGGTCTATAATGGCATTCAATTTCTTTTGCACTCGCTGAAATGGATTGGCACATATACAGTATCTAAAGACATTAGGTAACCAAATCTAGTGTCTGGGTAATTCCTGCAATTAAATGATAAAAGGAAAGTGATAATAGAGCCCCAAGAATGACAGCTTAGTGGGCTTTGTTGCAGCCATGTGCAGGCTTTGTAATTGCTGACAGGCTTAATAGGACTGATAAAATTGAGTTAGAGGGATTTTATCAGCAAGAATAAACCCTGTGCTGAATGTTGGCCCTTTGTTACGAATGGAAATGACTTTGGAATCAGTGTGGAAAGGGGAAAAGCACTGTCAGTGAAGCATAAAACATGAAAAGAAATCTATATTACCTCAGGTTAATTGGCCAACAGACAAAACCCAGAACAGCTGCAAAACTTTTCCCTTAAAATACATATTGCCACCACCCTGTGTTTTAGTGGTCAGTCTGCTCTTTTCTCAAGGTAATTGATCTGATTTTTACTTTTTCACGTACAATTAATTCCAAGCAACAGTTAGTGCTAATCCAGTGGATATAGAATGCTATTTTAAAGAAGCATGTACAATTAGTGGCCATAACTATAATATCAAGCAAAGTTCTAGATCTTGCTTGGAAGTTGTGCTTTTCACAGAAAATCTGTTTGTGAAAACCCAATCTTTGGAGTTGTATTTTACTTCCTAGGTTTTGTTTTATATTGTGCAAACCGACATTGATTGATTGATTGATTGAATTTCCTTGATATCTACATTTGTGAATTTAGTAACATTCTACTCAGTCTAATGCAATTATGCAATTAGCAAAATTATCACAATTAAATTGAACCATCACAGGAATTCTTTGTTAAACATCGTTTTTTGTTTTTCTCTGTAATCCGTCCTCAACATATTCTGTTGATGCTCAAAATGATCTCAGACATTGTTAGCGGTCTAGTAATGTGACTTCATTTTCCCGGCATATCACAGGTATTTTCAGCCTACATCTAAATACATGGCTCAATTGAACTCAGTTTCACAGCTGTGCGCATTATCTTTAGCGTGGCCTGCCAATGCGACCTTGCTATTTAGAGCAGACAGAGCCAACAGTACTGGACAAAGAAGATAATAATGCCTGTTTCATAAGCATTATTATGGATTGAAATGTTGAGGTCGGATTCAATTACTGGATGGTACCTACAATATGTACAGTCAGCCGGTCATTATCACAAAATATATCCTAAAGGGGTTTATTAAAACAGTAAGCCCTGCAGGGCTGTGTTATAGTGATTTTATGTTGGATAAGGGGTGTTTTTAGGCTCAATGTGAAGCGGATAATATCTAGAGATAGTGACCAGTAGAGTGTACACTGTCTCGCTCATTATACGGCTACTTGCCAAATAAAGAAATACATAAATAGACATGAAATATTGATTTGAAAAGTTTAAATTATTTTAATACACTCTCAGGGGGAAAAAAAACACATTTGCATGTATTTTTATGTGTTTTTGCATGTGTTTTTACATAAAGTGTGGTTACTTATTTACTTTAAAATGAAATGATAACATTTCATTCACTTCTGTCATGTTAAACAAGACTGTACTTTAAAACCTTAAAGTCAATAACATTTGTGTGTTTAGCCATTGTTTATCTTTAGTCTTTGTTCAGTGGTCTTTATTGGCAGCGACTAAACGTCCAAACCCCATGCTCGTTAAACATGCAAAAATTGACGCCTCAAAGCTTTACAAGTTGTACACTTGTGAAATCAAACACTAACTGGCTCTCAGTTGTACTGAGGTAAATGCATCTATGTAAATATCTTTATGATTAAAGTCGTAAATATTTTATGTTTTTCAGCTGTAAATATGTATTAGTGTTTTAATATGATTTTATTTATTTATTTTTACAGTGTGCTAGTTTCATGTCTGATAACACTCTGTGGCATTTTTTTAACCTATACTCTCCCAAAATGAGAATTTTTGTCATGATTTATTCACCCTGACAACATTTATATAAGAAGATATTTTGAAAAATGTCTCCAGGTTTTGTTGTCCATACAGTGCAAGTCAATGGGGTCCAATGTTGTTGTGAAACAGTGGAAACATCCTTCAAAATAACTTATTGTGTGTTCCACAGAAGACAAAAAAGTCATACAGGTTTGGAAGGACATGAGGGTTAGTTTTAATTTATTCCTTTTAACAGTATTTCCCATTTGTCTGAACTCATACACATTCATGCATTCAGATTTTAGTTGTCAGTTGTGAATTCTTTGAAACTTAGTTACCGTCCTTTTCTGTGAACTCTCTGGGATGATGAGGCCCGTTGGCGGTTAACTCTATTACCATCATCATTATTATTGGTGAAATCCAGCTTGAATCTCTGCTGTGTTGTCATTACTGGAATGATGGGCTGCCATGCTCCCACTGTGTCAATTGGCAGATTGGCAGGCCAACCGGGGATGGAGAGTGAACAGCCAATTATTATAATGGCATGTCACGACAAGCTATTGGCAGGCAGAGAAGCATGTGGATATTGTCAGGCTGGAAAAGGAGGAGAGGGGAATCAGAGTGCATTTACTATTATTATTGGTATTGGTTATAATGCTAACAAGCCCCAAATCATGTCTTGGAACACAGTGACTACGAGCCTTTGATGTGGTATGCCACGTATTGCATTGTTCATGTCGTCACTGAAAGCTCCTTGGATTCAAATTGTGTTTACTTCTCCGCTCAGCCAGCTCTCATTCTCACTTGTGCAAGCCTAAACAGTCCTCCTGTTTAGAACAGTAAACAATACAATGCCATGATAAACATTATTAATATTGTTTAAACATTCATCTGTGTACTGTTGACCGGGCAAGATCCAACGGCAAGAATCCACAAGCAATATTTCTTTGTTCACATTTCATAGTGTTTGATTTCATAGCTCTTATTTATTTATAAATTATTTTTTTACTACATTTTTGAAATACAACTCAAGCAGCCAAGAACATGTAGTGCTGGGCAGCAGGTTAGGACGGAAAAAAAAAAAAAAAGATTAAAATGGAAAAGATAGCTTTTTCATTTTCCACATTGCACATTTGATTAGATAAGATTATTTACTGCATTTCATACTCAATAGCCATTTAAAGTGCTTTATATATACATTAATAAACCATTTATGAATATATAAAATGAATAAATAAGAATTCAATAATGATGTTTAAAATGTGTAAAAAAATAAATAAATAAAAAAATTCAAGATAATAGATATATATTTAGTCTGGATTTAAATGGGAATACTGTTGAGACACAGTTTTTTATTTGTTTTTATTATTTTTTTAACATGAATGGCCAAGAGCTAGATTCTCTGTTCTGCGCTGTTATGCACAAAACAATTAATGATAGCTTTGTTCTGTTTCTGTCAAGGTTATTAAATCTGAAGAGCTTTAGCATGCAGAACTGTATTTTTAGCTTTGTTTCTTAATGATTGAAGATTATGTTTGCAGAAAGTTCACTAAATCCAATACAGGCCAAATCTGTGGGATATATCACATGGCACTGCAAACACTGGTGTTGAAATAAATATATATATTTTTAAGAAATGCATATAAGAGGAGATAATAAAGCAAGGTTAAAAAGCTTTTCAAGCAGGGTCATCTTGAGTGGGTTGGACTACACTTTGGCTAACACTCAAAAGACGCCAGCACTTTTATATCTTAGCAAGAAGTCTTTTGGGTGATTTAATTTGTACTTTGATCAATAAGCAATCTTCGGGTTCTTACAAAATATTCCAGCTGTTGCTGTGATTGATTTGGATTGAGGGTACATGTGCAAGGGTTTTGGACTTGATCTGTATTTGATTAAGTATTGACAGGAGCTTGTGTGGCTTGTTTTCTTGGCTGCCTGGTGGGTTTAAAAGAAATATGGCAGTGTGTCTGTAGGGAATATTCTAGTGAATATGTTTTTATACAGTTTGCAGATGATGTCGGGATGGAACCAGATCTTGCCGCCTCTCAGTCTCAGAAGCATTAAAACAATCTTGGCTAATCCTACACAAATACAAACAATAAGTTCTGTAAATACATGCTGTGAGCTCCTCACTTTGAAGTTTAAGTTAAGCAGATGGGTATGGCTGCAACCAAAGCATCTCTTTGCTCCCTTCATTTAATTTCATCAATCTTTTGAATACCCTAAATTGTGCTGGTATTGTGTTAATACTGTGCCATATGCATTACTGTTGGTTTTCAGAGCTACATCTGCCAGAATGTGTGGTAATGTTATCTGGATCCACATTGTGATTGTGACTGAGAGCATACGGAGTGGAGATATGCAGGCATGTCGGTGAGAGTTTGTCCTCACACAGCTCTCAGTTCAGCCTCTACCTCATCACCCCCTCAGAGCCCGACACAAACTGTTCCCTCTGCTCCAGTAATAAATAGGATCATGCCTGTAGGCACCACTCTGAGGGACAGAGAGAGAGAGAGAGAGAAGGGGTGTGTGTGTGTGTGTGTGTGTGTGTGTGTGTGTGTGTCTGTCTGTCTGTCTGTCTGTCTGTCACTCTGTGTACTTTTCACTGGCTGTTCTGAAAACTCAAAGGTTACCATTATTACTAGACTTTCTTTAAAAGTGAAGTGTCTCATTTTTTCGATGTTAAAATACTTTCTCGGATCCCAGCCTAATAAGCAGAAAAACTCTAAAACTATAAGTAAGTTTTAAATTGATTTACCTGAACCTTTACAGGATTTCTGATTTGTAAGGCACTTGGTCACTTGGGAAATCTGCTTAATCCAGCTAAAAAATCAAGCCACCATAGGTTGGTTTAGAAGGTTTTTGTTTGTTTTATAACTGGAATTATTTTTTTTTGAGCATCTTGATTAAACTGACACAAAAACTCTGGCTCAACCAGAGTGAGTTTGGGACAGGACTGTTTGTTTGTTTGACCAATGGATGTATGTATGTATGCATGCATATATATATGTATGTATGTATGTATGTACAGTATGTATGTATGCAGGTATGTATGTATGTATCTATGTATGTATGTATGCATGAAACAGTTGTGTTCCATAAGTAAAAATAACTTACAAATCTTTACTGACATCTGTGAGCCACGAGGTTGTTAATCAATGGGAAAAGTTTTTTTGTTTTTGTTTTTGTTTTTTTGAGCAGTCAGCCTGTCTTATTTCTTATTTTCTTCATAAATAATCATATTCATTGGAATTCCTTTCATATCATTACTTTATCCATGATTCTGCAAATAAAATCTCTACCAATCAGAGATTCACACCAGAAGCACTCTGTAGTACCCATTCACTCCCATGAAGCAGTGTGAATGATGTAATGGAGTCCCTACATTCTCAAGCTACTTAACTATTTGTATGTTTTCCAATTAACGTTAAATATATTGTTTATATATGTATATATATATATATATATATATATATATATATATATATATATACAGTACAGGTCAAAAGTTTGGAAACATTACTATTTGTAATGTTTTTGAAAGAAGTCTCTTCTGCTCATCAAGCCTGCATTTATTTGATCAAAAATACAGAAAAAAAACAAATGTTATTACAATATAAAATAATGGTTTCTATTTTAATATACTTTAAAGTATAATTTATTTCTGTGATGCAAAGCTGAATTTCCATCAGCCATTACACCGGTCTAAAGTATCACATGATCCTTCAGAAATCATTCTAATATGCTGATTTATTATCAGTGCTGGAATCTGTTGTGCTGCTTAATATTTTTTTGGAACCTGTGATACTTTTTTTCAAGATTCTTTGATGATTAAAAAGTTAAAAAGAAGAGCATTTATTTATAATAGAAATCTTTTCTAACAATATACAATATACACTTTTCTAACAATATACAGTATAAAAGTTTGGGGTCAGTAAATTTTTATTCTTTCTTTTTTTGAAAGAAATTAAAACTTTTATTCAGCAAGGACATATTAAATTGATAAGAAGTGATAGCAAAGATTTATATTGTTAGAAAAGATTTATATTTTGAATAAATGCTGTTCTTTTTTAACTTTTTATTCATCAAAGAATCCTGAAAAAAGTATCGCTGTTTCCAAAAAAAAAATATTTGGCAGCACAACTGTTGCCAACAATGATAATTCTAATAATAAATCAGCATATTAGAATGATTTCTGAAGGATCATCTGACATTTTAGACTGGAGTAATGGCTGATGGAAATTCAGCTTTGCATCACAGAAATAACTTATACTTTCAAGTATATTAAAATAGAAAGCATTATTTTATATTGTAATAACATTTCTAAAGATTACTGGTTTTCTTCTGTAAATTTTTGATCAAGTAAATGCAGGTTTGATGAGCTTAGAAAGAGACTTCTTTCAAAAACATTTACAAATAATAATGTTTCCAAACTTTTGACCTATACTATATATGTGTGTGTGTGTGTGTGTGTGTGTGTGTGTGTGTGACCCTGGAGCCCAAAACCAGTCTTAAGTCGCTGGGGTATATTTGTAGCAATAGTCAAAAATACATTGTATGGGTCAAAATTATTGATTTTTCTTCTATGCCAAAAATCATTAGGATATTAAGTAAAGATCATGTTCCATGAAGATATTTAGTAAATTTATTACCGTAAATATATCGAAACTTCATTTTTGATTAGTAATATGCATTGCTAAGAACTTCATTTGGACAACTTTAAAGGAGATTTTCTCAATATTTTGATTTTTTTTTTTTGCACCATCAGATTCCAGATTTTCAAATAGTTGTATCTCGGCCAAATGTTGTCCTATCATATCAAACCATACATCAATGGAAAGCTTATTTATTCAGATTTCAGATGATGTATAAATCTCAGTTTTGAAAAATTTACACTTAAGACTGGTTTTGTGGTCCAGGGTCACACACACACACATATATATATATATATATATATATATATATATATATATACAGTCATGTGAAAAAGTTAGGACACCCCACTGAATTCCATGGTTTTCCATATCAGGACATAATAAAAAATTGTCTGGTCCTTAGCAAGTCTTAAAATTTGGAAAATAAAACCTCAGATGAACAACAATACAGGACATATTGCACCATGTCATCATTTATTTAACAAAAATAAAGCCAAAATGGAAAAGCCATGTGTGACAATGTTAGGACACCCTTACTGTTAACATAGGAATTAAGAGGGTAAGTAGCAGTCAGGCACTGCTAATCAAATGCCTTTGATTCACTGATCATCAGCAAGTGTGAGCACCTCCATAAAAGGTGGAGTCTTCAGGTCTGTGTTAACACAGTGCCAAGGAGGTAAGACATCCGCAATGATTGTAGAAAAGCAATTGTTGCTGCCATCAATCTGGGAAGAGTAATATGGCCATTTCCAAACAATATGAAGTCCATCATTCCACAGTGAGGAAGTTTATTCACAAGTGGAATACATTCAAAACAGAAACCAATCCTCCCAGGAGTGGACGTCCCAGCAATTTCACCCCAAGTTCAGACAGTGTAATGCTCAGAGAAATGGCAGAAAACCCAAGAACTACTTGGCAGACTCTACAGGCCTCATTTAACATGTTAAATGATAAAGTTCATAATAGTACAGTTAGAAAAATATGGGACAAGTATGGCATGTTTGGAAGGCTTGCCAGAAGAAAGCCTCTTCTATTTAAAAAAACATGGCAGCACGGTTTAGGTTTGCAAAGTTGCATCAGAACAAATCGTAAGATTCTAAAACAATGTCCTTTGAACAGACGAGACCAAAGTGGAGATGTTTGGGCTTAATGCACAGTGCCACATTTGGTGAAAACCTAAAGAGCACAGAAACCTCATACCAAAAGTCACACATGCTGGTGGAGGGCTGATGATTTTGGGCTTGTTTTGTAGCCACAGGACCTGGGCACCTCACAGTCATTGAATCAACCATGAACTCCTCTGTATACCAAAGTATTTTAGAGTCAAATGCGAGGCCATCTGTCCGACAGCTAAAGCTTGGCAAAGATTGGGTCATGCAACAGGACAATGATTCCAAGCAAACCAGCAAATCTACAACTGAATGGCTAAAATGAAGAGAATCAAGGTGTTTCGATACCCCAATCAAAGTCCAGAGCTCATCCTAACTGAAATGCTGTGGTGAGAGCTGTGCATAAACAAATGCCCACAAACCTCAATAAACTGGAGCGATGTTACAAAGAAGAGTGGGTCAAAATTCCTGCAGAACAATGTGAGAGACTGTTAAAGTCATACAGAAAATGATTACTTCAAGTTATTGCTGCTAAAAGTGGATCCACAGGCAATTGAATCATAGAGTGTCCTAACTTTGTCACCCATGGCTTTTCCATCTTTGCTTTATTTTTGTTAAATAAATAATGACATGTGAAATGTCATGTGATGTTGTTCGTCTGAGGTTTTATTTTCCAAATTTTAAGACCTGACAAGGACCAGATAATTTTTTATTATGTCCTGATACAGAAAACCATGAAATTCAAGAGGGTGTCCTAACTTTTTCACATGACTGTATATATATATATATATATATATATATATACAGTCATGTGAAAAAGTTAGGACACCCTCTTGAATATATATATATAAGAGTTCCAATGCAAAAGCCTCTAAAAGCCATCTTGGTCAAAAATGAGATAACGATACTGAGTGAATGCTCTCCACACATAGTATATGTTCATCGAGTACTTTCACTTCAATTGTGCTAAATCCCAGCCTCAACCCATTCAGAAGTACTTATATAGAAACCAATGCATAGTACCCCGAAAGAAATGCTGATTTTAAAGAAGAACGTCAGACGTACTTAGAGACTTTTGCATCTGAACTCTTCATACAGTACCCTCCACTAATATTGGCACCCTTGGTAAATAGGAGCAAAGGTGGCTGTGAAAATAAATCTGCATTTTTTTATCCTTTTGATCTTTCATTCAAAAAATTCACAAAATTCTAAACTATCATTGAAGTAAAATAATTGAAAGTGGGGAGAAAATCTCATTGTGAAATAAATGCTTTCTCTAGTTCATATTGGCCACAATTATTGGCACCCAATTATTGCAATGTCCTTTTCCCAAGATAGCAGCCCTGAGTTTTCTCCTGTAATGCCTGAAGAGTTTGGAGAACACCTGATAAGAGTTCAGAGACCATTCCTTCATGCAGAATCTTTCCAGATCCTTTTTATTCACAGCTCCATGTTGGTGCTTCTCCTTTTTAGTTCACCTCACTCATTTTCTATAGGGTTCAGGTCGGTCAGAGGACTGGGACAGCCATGGCAAAAGCTTAATTTTGTGCTCAGTGACCCATTTTTGTGTTGATTTTGATGTTTGTTTTGGAGTATTGTCCTGATGGAAGATCCAACCACAGCCCATTATAAGATTTCTAACAGGGTCAGTCAGCTTTAGATTTTTTATCTGTTGACATTTGAGAAAATCCATGATGCCATGTATCTGAACAAGATGACCAGCACCTCCGGCAGAAAAACAGGCTGACAACATTAAAGATCCAGCAGTATATTTAACCGTGGGCATGGGGTACTTTTTATCCCTGTTTGTACTAAACCCGTCTAGTGGGTTTGCTGCCAAAAAGCTCTTTTTTTAGTTTCATCTGACCAGTGTCATTTGAAGTTCCAGTCGTGTCTGACAACTGAATATGCTGGAGTTTGTTTTTGGATGAGCTAGGAGAATTTTTCTTGAAACCCTCCTGAACAATATGTGGTGATATTTATATTTGTTTAGGCTTTCTGACTCCCAGACTCAACTAATCTGCAATTTTCCAGCCTTAATCCTTGGAGAGTCTTTGGCCACTCAAACTCTCCTCCTCATTGTGCATTAGGATGATATAGACAAACGTCCTCTTCCAGGCAGATTTGTAACATCTTTAGTTGATTTGAACCTCTTAATTATTGCCCTGATGGTGGAAATGTGGATTTTCAATGCTTTAGCTTTTGCCTTACAGCAACTTTCTATTTTGTGAAGCTCAACAATCTTGTTCTGCACATCAGAACTTTATTGTTTGGTTTTACTCCTTGTGATGGATGATTAAGGGAATTTGGCCTTTATTTTCTTTATATTTATAATCCTTTGGAACAGGAAGTCATAGCTGGACAATTTCATGCTCCTAGTCTCCCTGGTGTGCTAAAAAAATACTTCAGCGATATTTCACTCATAAGAATTTCCAGGGGTGCCAATAATTGTGGCCAACGTGCATTGGAGAAAAACAGTTATTTTATCAAGAGATTTTCTCCCCACTTTCAGTCGTTTTACTTCAATGATAGAATTGTGTGAATTTTTTGAATGAAAGCTCAAAAGGATAAACAATGCAGATGTATTTTCACAGCCACCCTTGCTCAGATTTACCAAGGGTGCTAATATTAGTGGAGGGCACTGTATATATATACATATATATTTATATATATATATTATCTTTCACACTGTTTCATGGGATTGTAGTTATTTTCCTTATTCTTGTACCTTTGTCTTTTTTTAAGCTGCAATGTGATTCACATCCTACATGGTTTGGGTTTTGGCGTATAAATATTTAGCAAAAATATATACTCTATTCTGTTTGAGAACCTGAGTGACAAAAATGACAGCCTTAAAGATTTTAGATAAGCTGATTGTTATTTGTTATGATGTTATTTTTAATTGCCAAAAATATTTTTGGTATCCTATTGTACTGCAATTGACCCTTCGCTAAGCCACGCCCGAAAACCGCCACAGGCCAATCGTGGCTTAGCAACCGTAACACAGCAGGGTAAGTGAAATTTGAAAATAATCTAATAATTATAAATCAAACAGCTGGACCTAAACGGACGTTCGGAACGTCCGGGGGACGTCCCCTGTTTGCTGGGCTGTTTGATTTATAATTATTAGATTATTTTCAAATTTCACTTACCCTGCTGTGCATGAACATAGCTGTTCCTCAATTTGTGTGTTTCCCATTTGAATGGTCAGCGTATGAGGCGGCTGCTGCTTGCGCTGGGACCTATAGGCTTTAGCTTCAATTTTGATGAAATTATTCTCTAATCGGTTGCATATTATGTCGTGGATATATCCCTCGAATGCATACTGCAGTCCCTTTTGTCTTGCTCTCTCAGATATTTCACCTGTTCGCCAAAAATTACTAATTATCTCCTTGGGAATGTCTGACACCGGTGCATACATACTGTAATAGACGTGCTAGGCGCGAAAGCTTGTCAGGCGTAGCAACAGTAACTAAGGAGGGCGGGGCTTAGCGAAGGGTCAATTGACTAGTGCCATATTAAAGAAAGTTTTAAACTTGAATAAAACCAGTTAGTTTCTATATTTCCTCATGAAGTACATTTAAGTTACCTAACAGAACATTATTTGAAGTGAACTTTATTCAACCTTTCAAAAAAAAAAAAAAAAACAAGGAGGTGGGGAGTAAAAGCTCTGCTAATTAAAAACAGCACACAAGTGTTAGTCATTGTGCCTGAGGTCTGTTTTTGTAGAGTTATTTATTAATTCATTTATTGGCTGAGGTAAATCTTCATTAATTGAGAAATTCATTTTAAAAAGTAGTTGGATTTATAGGCTTTTTCAAGGCTTGAATTGGTATGATGTCTACTTTATTCACGAAATGATAGCCAATTTCCTATTCACAGGGAAACACCTTTTCCTCAATCTCATAATTGAGAGTCTGATGGATAAAGCTTGTGTCCTTCACATTAATTTATCCCACAGTAATACACAGAGACCTTTGGTTGAAGTGTGCTTCAGTGCTGAAATTAGACTCTGAGAGTTTCTTTGTATGAATCCAAGCTTTGGACTCAATACTGTAGAAATGCTTCATCAGTTATTACCACAGTGAATTAAATATGGACGCTCAATCTTGAAATAGTTGTCATATTAACATGAACAGTATTTTGTTATTAATATTATTATTTAAACATTAGCAGTACACCAACAACCCTTACTCTCACCATAGCTCTCTCACAATCTGGGTGGCCTTCCCACAGAGCTCAATGATCCAGCACTATGTGGAAGACCAACTCATCTGGAAATCCAGATTACAATCCCATTCCTGAACCCACAGCCCACACACATCACAAACCACTAACACAATAGAAAACCAGGAAAACAGACAATCAAACCCTTGACAGCACAGAAAACATTAATTGGAGATGGGCTATGCTATTCATATTTCATGTGTTTTGTATGTGTGCAACAGATAATGTCCTACAAATGCATGTGAGACGTCTGTGAACAAGCATATTATCTGGAAAGCATCAGGTACACTGTAAAATGATTACTGTAAATTTTACAGTAACTTACTGGCAGCTGGATGCCAGTAAAATACTGTAAAAAGGTTTACAGTATTATTACTGTAATTGCATTTACAGTATAATAATGGCTTTACTGTATTTTCATTTACAGTATTATTACTGTATTTTCATTTACAGTATCGTATTTACATTTACAGTATTATTACTGGGTTTTCATTTACTGTATCATTACCGTATTTTCATTTACAGTATTATTAATGTATTTTCATTTACAGCATTTAAAGCCAAAGTGTTTATTTTCATGTAGTTTAAACATTTTTTACCTGTAAAAAACAATCAAATTCAGGTACAGCACTGTAATACATGATTTTTACCACTCCATAAAAATCACAATAACTCATGAGCATTAGTTCTGATAATATTCTTGACTATTGAACATTTTCTTTAAAGTACAAATTACAAGTCATGGTCTCAGGATGAACTAGCTGAAAAAAGGGCATCACCACAGCCCCTGGGCACTGTATCATGGCAAAACATACATATATTGAAAATCAAAAACAAGCAAGTACATTAACAGTCAAAAGTTTTTGAACAGTAAGATTTTTGATGTTTTTAAAGCACTCTTCTGCTCACTGCTTCCGCATTTATTTGATCCAAAATAACATGTTATACTGTGAAATATATTTACTATTAAAAATAACAGTCAATAAATATATTTAAAATATAATTATTTCTGTGATCAAAGCTAATTTTCTACTCATTACCCAGTCTTCAGTGTCACATGATCCTTCAGAAATCATTCTAATATATTTACATTTACATTTAGTTATTTTTAGCAGGATGCTTTATCCAAAGCTTACTTACAAAAGAGGACAACAGAAGCAATCAAACCAACATAAGAGCAACAACATGTGTCATATGACAAGTCCCAAGTACTTAACGCAGTACACATGAAAAGTTTTTTTTTTTAAGAAAACAAGTAGATAGAATACAGATTTTTTTTTAAGTAGATAGAATATAAAAGCTAGTGTTCATTTTTAGAAGAAAATTATTTTAAATGAAAAAAGATGACAGATAGAGAAATAGAATTAGAATAGAGAGTGATAGAGTTGGAGGTCAAATAAAGATGGAAGAGATGTGTTTTTACGTTTTTTGAAGATGGCTAAGAACGCTTGGATGAGTTGGGCAGGTCATTCCACCAGAGGAACAGTTAATGAAAAGTCTCAGAGTGATTTTGTGCCTTTTTGGATGGCACACACAGCTGTTCACTTCTGCAGAATGCTTCTAGAAGGTACATAGATTCCAAAGTACTGAATTTAGGTAACGGTGTAAAAGACTGAGGTTTTGTAAACATCAATGCCTTGAATCATGCAAAACAGCCATAGGTAGCCAGCAAACGATGAACAGAGGTGTGACGGCGATCTTTTCGGTTCATTAAAGATTAATCTTGCAGCGGCATTTTGGTTTAGGTATGCTGATAAACATTTATTATTATTATTATTATTATTATTATTATTATTATTATTATCATCATCATCATCATCATAAATATTTAAAACAGTTGAGTACATTTTTTCAGGATTCTTTGATGAATAGAAAGATCCAAAGATCCAACATTTATCTGAAATAAAAAGATTTTGTAACATTATACACTATACCATTCAAAAGCTTGGATTAAATTTTTTTTTGGGGGTGGGGTATAGAAGTTACTACTTTTAGTTAACAAGGATACTTTAAATTGAAGATAAAGACATTAATTACAAAAGATTTCTATTTCAGATAAATGCTGTTCTTCTGAACTTTCTATTCATCAAGTAAACCTGAAAAAATTAGACTCGGCTGTTTTCAACATAATAATAATAATAATAGTTTTTTTGAGCAGCAAATCATAATATTAGAAGACTCATAATTATTAAAAATTGCTTTTATGACTTAATGAACAGTATTTTAAAATATATTCAAATAGAAAACATTTATTTTAAATAGTAAAAAATATTTGAAATTTTACTATTGCTTTGCTGTACTTTGGATCAAATAAATGCAGGCTTGGTGAGCAGAAGAGACTTTAAAAACATTAAAAACCTTACTGTTCAAAACCTTTTTGGACTTGTAGTGTTAATAAAAATAAAAATGAGTTTGTGTTGTTGTGTTAAATTTCAGTAATTTTGACCGTCAAAGTTGACAAGCTCTCCGATGAGAAACAGCAGGATGGGATTCAGGCAGATCCTTTTTCTTTGCACCCTCTTTCCAGAATTCCAGCTGATCTGTGACTTTCACGATTTATGTCACAAATTGACTGTCTGAATGAACCTGCAAGCACAAGAAAAAAAAAGCATTGTTTTTTAAAGCAGTGTTTATAGAATTTGCCTCAACTGTCAAACTTGGTGCTGTATGCACTTTGATGTTAATAAAAACGTTATATACATCTGAATGCACCTACAAGGGAAGGTACATAATTAGTTGATAATCCATCACATTCAAATTATTAAAGCTCCATTTTTTACAATGCATTCTCAATCAGTAGAGCAAAGTGCTAGAATGCTGAATTAATGGGTTTGATTCCAGGGGCGGTTCTAGGGTGAGTGGATATCCGGGGCTTAGCCCAGAGACATTAATTTATGTATCAGAATACATGGGATACAAGTCAAATAAAACAGGCTATGCTGAAAAGTTACATTGGCTAAGTGGCTTAATTTTTTTTAAAGCGACAAGTATAATTAATTATAATTTGCACTTACAAATTGCATAAATAATATTATGAAATTAATGTTTTAAATATAAACAAAAAATTTGAACAAATATATGTAATGATAGAAAGAAAAATAGAATGATACTATTAAAAATTTGACTTAAATTACCAGTGGGTGGCAGCAAGCCACTGTCTTGATGACTGAACCATTGAGTCATTGATTCAATCAATTCATTAAAAACTGCTGATTCATTCAGGAATGAAGAAACTGTTTTTATGAATGGATCAGAGAATCACTGATTCAAGGCATTCAAAAAGGGTAAATTCATTCAGTAATAAAACACTGTTGTGTGAAGAGACGCACAAAATGGCTTTGTTTAGAACCGTTTTTGCGAAATAGAGCAAAAAGACAATATTTTCTTCACGATTTAAATCACTTAATATTAACTTCTTGTTTATTGAATTTTGTTGCCCTGACACTTAATAAAGTCTGCCACAGGCCATGCCAAATTCTAATCAATTTGTTCATATAATCTAGTCATTCTAAATGTGTGTGTGTCCTAGAAAATTTATGCTTATAATACTATAATTAAAAATTTATATTTGTTGCTATACAGTAACATTTTGTCAGATGGGGATATCGGTATTATGAATTTATAGGCTACAGTAAGTTAAAGATACCTAAAGCAGCTGCATTTTGCTGTTCAAGTGCTGGTTTAATAGAAATAATTTTAATGCGCATGAAAACTCAATCTTTATGCGCACAAGACATGGTAATAAAAACATTCAGGGCTTCAGCCCCCTTAGCGCCGCCCCTGTTTGATTCCCAGGGAATGAATAACTTAATAAAATGTGTAGGGGAGCGCAGGGCACAAACTAACACGGGGTTAGTTGTAACACACATGGTTTAAATATTTCCACACATGCTAGCATAACCAAATTTACAGTATTTACTAGCTGCCATATCAACACTATAAAGAGAATAATGTGCACCAAAATTAAAAAATCTTTTGAAGATGTCGCTGAATAGTAGAAGTAGAAGTAAATTTCTGGCTGAAGTAAATTTTGTCATCTCAGTTTTTAGTATTCATTTAAAATTAGACAAATCTGCTATTATTTTAATCTCCAATCTGTTATTTATCAGTTTAGATAGTTTTGTAATGCTTCGCTAACTAGCAGAAGACACTAACCAGTTTTAAATTCCAGTTGCACAGATGGGGAACGTTATAACACTGCGTTACAATGTGCCCCGCTATTCTATGACATTAGCGATGCAATTTACACCATTTACTTTTATGAGTTTTAATGAGAAGCCACAAGAAGCAGGTGAATAAAGACTGACAATCGATGTTTAATGTTCAGAAATTATTATTTCAAGAAATGTAAAGCATTTTGGCTCGTTTATGTGTCTCATGTCCTATGACAGCTGTGTGTGGAGGGAGGGGAGTGCATCATTTATGAATGTGTTTATTCATTTGCGCACTCTGTTTTGAACTACACTGTATACGTAGCTGTGTGTTGCGATCAGGGCCGTCCCAAGCATGGTTGCAATGTGTTCAGTGTCAAACTCCAAAATTAGATTATTTTTCATTCTTAAAAAACGTCATTATTTTATTTGAAAAAGTTAATGATTTTATTTTATTGACAAAATATTTTAGTTTGTCTTGTATATTTTTTTCATTAGATCCGATAACATTTTAAGCTGTCATATGGTTATGTTACAACATGCCCCTCACATGTTACAATGTACCCCACCTATGGGGCATTATGAAACAACGCAACATACTAGACAAGTGTGAAATAAAAGTGTATAAAAAAATTATACTTTGAACCCCCACGTGGATTTATACAAACTAAGAAAGTCAAACAGTGTTAGGTTGTGCCCCGTGCTCCCCTACTTTAAATACAATATAACTTGCTTTGGATAAAAGCATCTGGCAAATGCATGAATGTAATGCAATGTAAAACAAAATGTATTTTGGGTTACCTAATTCTGCAAAACAGACAGCTGGCTGTATGATGATTCTGCCCTCATATTCAGGATCCTGTTTTTGCTTGGAGAAATCTCCTGTAACAGACAGAGTCACAACACAACACCACTATAGTTTATGATCAGAAAAAAAAACTACTGTACAGTAATACAAATATTTTTAATAAAATAAACATTTTTGGTAACACTTTACAATAAGGTGTCATTTGTTAACATTAATTAATGTATTAATTAACAAGAACAAACACAACTTGAGATTCTAATAATGCATTAGTAAATGCTGAAATTAACATTAACTAAGATTAATAAATGCTGTAGAAGTATTGTTCATTCTTAGTTCATGTTTACTAATGTTTTTAACTAACGTTAATGTTTACTAATGAACCTTATTGTAAAGTGTTACCACATTTTTAATATTTATAAGCAAAACTTACTATATTAATATATTGCTAGCCCGTTCCTCTCTTTAAAAAGTAAACTCGTTCTGCGAGTTAGTGGAGAACAGCAGCCCGTGGCTAACGTTAATTTGGTTACTTTAGTAACATTAGTTAAGTTGATGAAAGCTCACCTGTTGTTACGACGGCAATCACAGGAAAAGACTCCAGTACTCCTCCGATGCAGACGACATGAACACAAACTTGAAAATAAAATACAAAAGATGTACTTTACAGTGGTATTTCTTAACTCAGTTTTCCTCAGTATTTCATGTTAGCTCGCGGTTTTATTTTACGTCTCTCACTGAATAGGAACCGTCTCTAAAGTTACATACAACATTGGTACACACGTTTCTAACTTAAATAGCATTTGAAGAGAATTGCACTTGCGATAAAGAGGCAGTGTACAAAAGATATTATGCTTCTCTGTGATCGTTAACTTCGGCTAAATGACATTATTAACTTACCAGTTGATGTTATCATCGATGGCATTCACAAGAAGAGGCTCCAAAATACACCTCCGACGTTGCAGACGAAATCTAGACTAGAAACTTGAAAAGAACAAACAAAAGAAGTACTTGAAAATACTGTTTAAAATCTCCACTGAAACAGTGGTGTTGCCTACGCACTTTACCTCAGTAACTTTCATGTTCGTTGTTAAGGTTAAGTAAGGATTTGCCAGATTAACTAACTTGCATTAAAGGGCAGCAGAACCTACAAACGTGTTTCTCGGTTTAACTAAGGTTTATTTTGACTAATATAGGTGACCTTAATTTACTCACCAGTCGATGTTATCACCGTTATGGCGGCGTTAATCCGGCCGTCAGTCAGAAAAAAGGCCCCAACTCCCGATATGAAAATACACCATGAATAATGTTAGCTGTTTGTTAACAAGTTAAAAGATCTAAAATATCTGTTATCCATAAAACAGAAATATACTAACCTTTTTGTCCAGTTACAGTGCAACTCTTCTTTGTCCTTTTTTAATGCTGTGCTTCCACCAAAGAGTAAATAAAAGAAATCTCCCTTGCCATTGGTCAGTTTTTCGCGGGCAAGTTCACTACTGTAAATTTACAGTAGTTTACTGTAAAATGCATATATTTTCCCCACAATCCTTTGCAGTTTACAGTAAAATACTGTATATACATTTTACAGTATCTTACTGTACATATTAAGGTAAAATACTGTTCAAATTACAGAAATCGGTTACAGTGTACTGTTTCACATGTCATATTTGAGTACAAACACCTCGTTAAAATGAGGTATTCACATACTCTCTAAATTATAAACCTCAAAACACTTTAACAAGTCTTAAGAATGACAGCTTATAGATAATATGGAATAGATAATATATCGAATAGATGCGATATAAGTGTAGAGATTTATATTTAGTGTGTTTGTTGTAACATGAAGGTGAAAAACATGTAGGAATACAGAAGTTCCTGTTGATCACAGATGCTTCTGATTATAGACTTCTTGGAACATGTAAATTTAGCCCTAAAAACTAAAACGAGAACCAACTTAAACTCAATCTCTCACACATGCACATTCTTTAAAAACCAAAAAAAAAAACAAAAAAAAAAACATCACAAGAATGTGTTCTGCCGTGTTAGTAAGCCTAATGCAAAACAGGACTGATCATAATAATATGCCGTTCTTGACCAACAAGGATATATGTATATATATTTAGCCTACACTGTGGGTCAAAAGTTTGGAATAATTTAGATTTTTAATGTTTTTGAAAGAGGTCTGCTCTCAAATGCATTTATTTGATCAAAAACAGTAATATTGTTAAATATTGTTATAGTTTAAAATGTAATTTATTCCTGTGATGGCAAAGCTGAATGTTCCAGCAGTCATTACTCCAGTCTTCAGTGTCTCTTTTTTATTTATTTATTTATTTATTTATTTGTTTGTTTGTTTGTGTTTATGATATTTCCCCCCAAGATTATTTGATGAATAGAATGTTCAAAAGTTTAAAAAATAATAATAATAATAATAATAATAATAATAAAAACTTTTATAACATTATAAATGTCGTTGCTTTAATGCAACATATCAGAATGATTTCTGAAAGTTCCAACCTGTCCTCCAACCAATACGCCCATATAGGTCATTTGTCCAAATCCCTGAAATACGACCCATCAGAGAGTATACTACAATTGCGCCCCTATCGGCAACAGAACATTTTCATATTAATGTTTTGTACTCTTTTATCTGCATTATAATTCGGATTTTGTGTAGCTTAGTTGGTAGAGCATTGCATTATACGACGATATGTGATCATGGGTTCGATCCCAGAGAATGCGTGCACTAAAAATCATGATTTTGCATGACCCCTGTAAGGTGTAGGTTTAGGGGTTAGGTGTGGTCATTCGTACGAATTAGCCACCTAGTAAAATATGTACAAATTACCGTGAGATCGATGTAAAAAGTCCACACATTGCATTTAAATAAACACACATTTTGATTGGTAATGACAGTCATACGTCATTTCATGACGACAGAGGCAACACGACACTGTCATTATTTTTATGCGTGCTAGAGGGCGCTTAACTATAAAACGTAAATATAGGTCGTAATAAGGCGCTTGCACAAACAACCTATAGAGTCGTTTTTTGTTGGAGGACAGGCTCGAAAGATCATGTGACACTGGAGTCTGATGTAAAGTTTGCTAAAAATTGAGCTTTGCCATCACAGGAAAAAAAATAATTTAAAAATATGTTAAAATAGAAAACAGTTGCTTTGCACATTCCCTGATTTTACAGGTATGTCTATTTCATTTGTGCATTTTTCATCTTAAAGATGAAAGTTGATTGTGAAACATTCATTTTGTAATGATTTTGTGTTTTTCAGTGTTTGTTTGTAATGGTTTTGAGGGTTCTTTGGGTTCTTGTGTTTTTTTTAATTAATGCTTTTGTTTCATATTTTAGTCTTGTACTGCTTCTGTCTCCCATGTTCATCATCTTTCCATTGCTTGATCCCTCCTGTCATTTGTACCCAGATGTTTCTTGCTTGTTTATTGCTGTATACCGAGGAGATAGGAAAGGAAGAAAAAGGAAAAGGAAAGGAAAGGACGCCAAGTATGGTGTCCCATACTTGGAAATTGTGCTCTGCATTTAACCCATCCAAGTGCACACACACAGCAGTGAGTAGTGAACAAACATACATGCACACACACACCCGGAGCAGTGTGCAGGCAATGCTGCAGCACCCAGGGAGCAGTTGGGGGTCCAGTGCCTTGCTCAAGGGTCTCACCTCAGTCATGGTATTGAGGGTGGAGAGAGCGCTGGACATTCACTCCCCCCACCTACAATCGCTGACGGACCTGAGACTCAAACCCACAACCTTTGGGTTACAAGTCTGACTCTCTAACCATTAGGCCACGACTGCCCCACCCACAACTGCCCCACAAGCTTCCCATTCATCTGACTGCCATGTATTTATAGCATTTTTTCCAACAGGATCATACTAACCAGTTCTTGTATTTGTTCTTGTTTTTACTAAAATAAAGCATTTAGCTACCCTACGTTTGCTCTTATGTAACCCAACATCACAGGGATTTTCTGCAACACATCCCTAAAATTGTTCGTGTGATTATTAGAATGAGAAGCAGATGTTTTGTGGCATCTTTTATCAGATGTTTGTACACACATATGACTTTAAAGTAAAGGTGATGCTTCTCAATGGATTCGTTCTTTCAGATAATTCGGTGACGTGATACATTTAGCATTTTACTTTTAAACAAAAAACACACTTTATGAAGCACATTTTGTCCTTCTTTATTCCATGCTTTCTGAAAGGAAAAAGAAACATGAGTAATTTAATAAAGATATTTCATCACTGTCTAGGTAAACATGTAAATGTTTTTGTTTCTCACTAGCATAACGAGAGGCTTGCTAATGAAAGTTTATTTGACTGGACGAAGTGTAGTTGGAAGCAAATGCTTAATAGGGTTGCTGTGAATGATCAGCAATACTTTGTATCTCCACCCTCAAGCTTTAAAATAACCTGCAGCTACACTAAGTGGCAATACAAGAAGAAAGAGAATAGCAAGAAAGGGGTTTTGTTCTTCAGCCTGGAGAGAATAGTCCTAACAAATAAGAGTGTGAAAAACAGGTTGTGGACATGTATAAGGACATTTTTACATTTTTTTTTTTTATTTGCTTGTTTTGCTTGTGCATTTGCCTTCTGTTTTTGTTTACTTGTATGCAAGTGGTACTATACATTACACTGTATATTACCAAATGAAAAGTCAGTATATTTTTAAACCTGATAAACTTCTGTTAAACACTCTCAGAGAGACAGAGTATACATATCAAAGTAACAAGTACTGTACCATAATGTGTTAAAACAAATTGTAAACAGTTTGCAGGAGACTTAATAAATTGTCCATTGCTCTCTGTTTAATCTCGTTTTGTAGGAGAAACAATTAACATATAGTATTATAGATCTCATTAACTGTATGATTTTTCTTTCCCCTGGACATAAACTCAATGTATTGAGGGAGAACAGATTGCTTCAAAATAAGCTTGCAGGCCACACTTCCTCTCAGCCATCTGATTCTGTCGTGTCTGGAGCTGCTGTTATCTCTGAGCCGTCTAAAGGCATCAGGGAAAACAAACAGCAGGGATAAAGCCTGAATCAGAGAGTTTCATGGGTTGGTGATCCTGGTTTCCAACATCATTCCTCGTCCAAAAGTCTTGTTCTGCCTAGCCGGCAAACACATGTCCCATAGATCACTGCTGACCTTTTCATTTTCCATGTGAATATTTGGCAGGCTGGACAACGCAGGTGAACATCACTCATGCCATGCTACAGTGTATTTGTCAGTCATGTTGGTGTATCTGCAAGCTGAGAGTAACACAAGCTGAAGGATTGGGGGGAGCAGGGGAGAAGAGGGCGCTCTTATTTTGCTTACATTGACTGACACTGCGGGAGAGCAAAAGATATCAGCTGGCTTGACATCCACATTTTAAATTTTAACATAAACCATACATGGATGTAGATTTGAGTATGAATGGTAGGAATATGTACCTACCAGAGTTCAGTGACTGCTGGATAATCCCTGCTGAATACGTTTCTAGTGATCAGTTTGACTGAAGGGGACAGTAAGTATATACCTATGCCTGTTCCTGTGTCGTGATTTAATTTTCCTTTCTGCATTAAACTAACAGTTGCAATCTATGTAGGTGTTTTAAAAATTAAATCATCTTCACTTAACATTTTGGTCATTTTTATTCTGAGTAGAAGGTAGTGGGCAAATTCTCATATCCGTAAGGGTGAATTGTGTATTTTTTGCATTGCAGAGTGGAATTACAATACTTTTTTTTTTTCCGATTGGTTTTAAGAAACACTCTGCTAATCTGCCATTGGTCAAAAAACAAAAAACACACCACCTCATTGGTTGAGCCGGTGTTGCTATGTCAGGCTGGTCAAATAAACAGAGCACTGTTTTCAAAACAGCATAGAGACACAGACTTTATGCGTTTTGAGAAAATCAACCTAGAGTAGTTGAAGTATTTTAACATAAAACATTGACACACTTAAGTTTTAGAAACTTAGAAATAACAGATTCAAAATGACAGACAGACTCACAGTGAAAGTAACATGATTATATATATATTCAGTGTGTGTGTATTTCAACCTACAAAAAGGCTAATAGTAGAAGTATTTTAACAAAACAATGACACACTTTAGTTTTAGAAACTTTTTTTAAAAATAAGAACAAATGATCATTTGCAACAGACAGATTTACAACAAAAAGCACATGATGTGGTATTTTATATATACTCAATCCTTGATGTACCCAATGAAGAATTGTTTGAGTTGTAATTCATTTTATTCATAATTAATCTGATTGTTCCACACACCTACAGCAAATTCATCTCTCTGGCATGACCTAGATATAGTCAGGAACAGTATTGTCACACCACCTGACAATTCTCTGGGTAACCTAGTTTTGCCTATAAAAAGTGTTTGTTGGTTTTCTTCCCACTTTGAAAGCGCGCTATCCAAAACATCAATTGATATAGTGCTTTTTTAGCGACAAAGCCTCATTGAAGGAGAAAAGTGTAGAGACATTGTATTGTTCTTCCTATTGTTCTACAATCTCATCGAGGCACAGCTCCACTTTGTGTCTCCTGGTGCTGCCACAGTGCCTACCTCTTGACGGTTTTCCCTGTTTTCCTCTCCTCTTCTTCTTCTTCCTCCATTTCCATCTGACCCCTTACTCTTCTCATTTCTTTCTATTTTTTCTTGAATCCTCAATACTTCTCTCCCCACCCATTTCTCAGCTTTCTTTCTTTTCATCTCATCTCTGTCATTTTCTTCCCTCTCTACTCTCCTGGCTTTTTCCACCATCTCTCCCCCTTCACTGAAGGTTTATGTGCTTCTTTTGCCTCTTTGTGCTGCAGCCGAGCCTTCATCTCTGCTGCCGGAGCTCCATTGGCAGGCTGCCAAAGCCTGTTAGTACAGAAACCTGCTCATTCCTCAAACACCATCCACTGCACTTGCATTAGGACTCAGTCCATCGTTACAGCCAGGCCATCAGACTGGAATCATCCCATCAGCTTTTTTAAAATACTAAGGGGTGAAGTCACTAAACAGTTGTGACACTAGGATTTCACCACAGATGCCTACGGTTCATTCACTAATCAACTGCAGTCTTACAAAATTTTGGTGTACAACTCTGGCGTAGTACTGCAGCATGAGCATTTAAATGAAGCCATTGTCATCTTTTCAGCCCAAACATGTCAGCTAACTTTTCACAAAATTTAGTGCTATTTACCAGGTAGAATTAATGTTGTGCTAGTATGGTGTAAACAGTATTTTATTTAACAGAGATCATTTTGTAGTGATTGTAGTGAGGTGGAAGTAATTGAATTTAAAATTTAGTAAATAAATAAAGATGTAGTTTTACTTGATAATTTTACTTTAGGATCACACCTCAAGACAAACCTGGTTCTATGAGGGTCCTAGAGGGTGTAAAGCACCATTAAACGAAAGCAAGTGCACCCTCAGTTGAAAATGTAATAATGGAATATTTGTGAAACAGATTTGGCAAATGCTTCAGTGCGTATGCTTGTGTTTGCACCAGCGTCAGATTTACATATTTATTTACAGTGCTGTTTTGCAGTGTTGAGCACTTGAGCCAATCACAGGCATGTCTGTTGATCTCTTGAACCCTCAATACCACTCAAAACATCTTAGTTCTGCACGTTTGTGAATCTTCACAGTGTTGTGCAGTGTAAGCAGCTTCATTGACTGAACAGACGTTTTTGTGCAGCAGAACTCGTGAACTGAAGTGAGTGACAGATTTTGTGAATATGAAGAATATGGTGAATATATAATCCATTCAGAATTTGAATAAAAGTTTTGTTTTTGATGCTGCTAAGAAGACATTTAAATGCGGGATTCATACTCATACTGTAATTGCAATGATTGACATAGTGATAACAATAGCAATGGATGGTAAAAAAAAAAAACGTCAGAATAGATGTGCATTAAGCACTGTAAAGTTAGAGTAACAGATTCTAATTCTGCCTATATATTCCATCTAATTGCAGAAGCAGCCTCTGTGATTTGATTCTGGAAGCGGGCCTGCCTCAAGATAACTTTCATACATGACAGATGTTTGGTGTTACACACAGGATGTAATTAAATTCGGGGGTCTGCTAGTGCCATGAAAGATCCCGACCCCCAACTGCTCTAGGCACCTGTTAAACAAAAAAAGGCTGAGAAAAAATGTGCCTGTTGGAAATAAACCAAAGCCCTGCGATAAACACTTCAGTTTCTCATGTCATCCAGAGAGCTCTTATAGCAATACAGTAGCTCGTATTGATGGCTTCAACCCTAATAGACGTGGACTAAAAGCCACAACTCTCATTTTGATTTCATGGGGTGTGTAATAAGTTTAGTCTTGAGGGAAGAACACCTAAGCAGTCATTTAAATGGACCAGTATATATATCAGGTTGTATTAAAAGTGTCAAGCTAACCAAATTATTTCATTTCTCAAAAGAACTTACTAGAACATCTGAATTAGCCTTCTCATGTTTCATGTTCATTTGATTATATTTAATGGGTGCACTGAATATATATGGACTGTATTCAGGTGAAATACACCCAGTATTGAGTTATGCAAAGGATGTATCATAAAAAAGTGAATAAACCAGACCAGGTTCCACTATTTTAAATAGCCACTTAGCAAAGCATAGCGGCTTGGGCTGAGCTGAAAGTTAACAATGTCATTTTTATGTCTTAAACCAGATTAGCGTCTGCTATTTCTTTCTCACTGAGCTGAGCAGAAGATAAGCTGATAAACTAATGATATGCTCTCAGTATGGTTTCAGTCAGCAAACAAACTGCACTTGTCTATGCTCTGTGCAGGAAAATGAACTGTGTGTTTTACAGCTATTTATTGAGACCACTGAGAAACAAGCCCTTTTGCATCAGCCTAATGTTTGATAGATATGAACTGCATGAATTAATAAAATGCCTACGACCATTACATTTTCATTTGAGTTACTGAATCATCACTTGGTGAAGGTCCTCAGAGACTTCACGCTGCAACTATATAGTGCTGGATCTCATCTAGTGTAATACTCAGAGAAGAAAAGTATGATTTAGAACTTTCATCTGCTATTGTTAAACAGCAAATTCATTAGTAGTAGTAGTGCAACAGTAGTAGCTCTCATACTGCAAAGGGAATTGAAAACCGTTTAAAGATCCAACAGTATGAAGTATTATGACAAATATTATTTATTTGTAGGGACTGCATTTTCTACTGACCTTCATCTGGTCCACATCTACTGCTGGCATATTTAGTACTGTCACGAATCCGGTTCATGGTCTTCCGTACACTCGCCATCAGAGGTTGTCCTTCCATCATATTGACTCTTGCACCACACTACTGTTGCACATCACCCACGAACTACAATTCCCATCATTCATTGCACACACACAGCTGATTGCATTAATCACACTCACACCTAAGAACTATCACACAATCACTATCACACAATCACACACTCTTTATAAGCCTTGGACTTTCTCTCCCTCTCTGCTGAGTATTGTTCTGCGTTTAGCACTCTCCAAGTGTTAGCTGCCTTACCAAGCCATTCTGTGTTTATGTTCAGCTCCGAGTCTGGTTCTGCGTTTAGCACTCTCCAAGTGTTAGCTGCCTTACCGAGCCATTCTGTGTTTACATTTAGCTCCGAGTCTGGTTCTCCGTTTAGCACTCTCCTAGTGTTAGCTGCCTTACCGAGCCATTCTGTGTTTTCTAAGTCTAAGTTTAGTTTATTTTGTTTATAGTCTTGTTTCCTGTTTCCTGCCCTTGTATTGTTGATTAACCCTTGTCTCACTGTTTCGGACTCTGTGTTTAACTCGTTTGGATTATTGCTCAGGTTATCGGATTACCCCTCTTCTCAAGCCCTCTGGATATTGTTCGCCAAACAAAGACCCATGCATGCCCTAGGATTACTCTTGTGTCTTGCCCGTGCCATACCCGTTTGCTGGTGTTTTGACTCTGCCTGTGATTTGACTATGTTTATTAATAAAAGCTTGCAAATGAATCCGCAGGTCTCCAAAGTACAGATGTATGACACATTATTTTTCTATTCTTGTGTCGTATGATTATTTATATGTATGTATACATGCATGTATGTACCAAGAGCTCCTGAAAAATCACAACAAATTCCTTGTGTGTTTGCGCAAAGTTGGCGAATAAAGCTCATTCTGATTCTGATACTGAAATAAATAAGGGTTTGTGGCCAATGGAGTTGACTCTGGCAAAACAACTCCAAAATACTTGTATTGTGTACTTTATTTCCCTATTCAGATAAAATATAGCCAATAAAATGCATAAGAACAAGTAGTACAAAAACAATCTGAACCTTAGGAGTCATTGGAAATATTTGCTGGCAGAAACACTATGACTCAAACATATTTCAGCCACATGGCATTCTTTGAATTATTGGTCATTTTGTAGATTTACGCTTCCCTTCAAATGTTTGAGGTCGGTTAAATTTTATAATGTTGTTGAAAAGATGTATACTGTTAAAAATAGTATAAATATAATGTTAAAACAGTAATATTGCAAAATGTTATTATTTAGTTTAATATATGTGACCCTGGACCACAAAACCAGTCTTAAGTGTCAATTTTTCGAAACAGTGATTTATACAACATCTGAAAGCTGAATAAATAAGCTTTCCATTGATGTATGGTTTGTTAGGATAGGACAATATTTGGCCGAGATACAACTATTTGAAAATCTGGAGGGTGCAAAAAAATCAAAATATTGAGAAAATTGCCTTTAAAGTTGTCTAAATGAAGTCCTTAGCAATGCATATTACTAACCAAAAATGAAATTGATATATTTACGGTAGGAAATTTACAAAATATCTTCATGGAACATGATCTTTACTTAATATCCTAATGATTTTTGGCATAAAAGAAAATTTGAAAATTTTGACCCATACAATGTATTTTTGGCTATTGCTACAAATATACTCCAGCGACTTAAGACTGCTTTTGTGATCCAGGGTCACATATTTTAAATGTAACTTATTCCTGTGATGGCAAAGCTGAATTTTCTCCAGTGTTTAGTGTCACACAATCCTTGAGAAATCATTGTAATATGCTGATTTGATGTTCAAGATGTATTTGTTATAATATTACTTATGATGCATATTTTTCAAGATTTATGATGAACAGAAAGTTCAAAAGAACAAGATTTATTTCAAGATTATAAATATCTTTGCTTGAATGTTTTTGATCAATTTAATTTGTCTTTGTTGAAAAAAAGTCTTAATTTCTTTAAAAAAATAATCTTACTCACCCTAAACTTTTTAACAGCAGCGCACATTTATAATTTCTTTCAAACATTCATATCTAGACTGACATAGAGTTGATAAACTAAAACATATATTATTCAACAGTTAGTTCCTGTTCTTCAGTTTGACTGGATGGACAACATTCCGAGAGTGCTGATATGAAGTCCAACAAGCTATTAGTGCCGAATAATTTTGATAAGGGTCATTTTTATGTGCTCTTTTATGGTAATTCAGATGGATTGTTAAATATTTATGAGGTTTATTGTTGTGGTGGACACAATGTAAACATTATAAAGACCTGAAATATTGTTTGGACGCAATCTCCCTCCACGTATTGAAACGCCATAATATTGATATTATTCATTTTTGCCTGATAGTTGACTTGTCAGTCAAGCAATAGCAGTTGCCTCCTGAATTTGCATGAATCTCAGTTATCCAACTTCTGAACTTCTTTTGTACAGTAACAGACTAAATTGCACTAAGAACAGTTCTGACCTTTTTTTTTTAATCATGCACCTCCAGCCTCGGCAGCCCCCAGTTCTGTCTCCCACTGCACCCATCTCCTCTGTTCTTCTGCGAATCCTCATCCGAGCGTCTCGGAGCAGCACCAGAGCAGGTGTCCACGCAGCAGGGGTCACTGCTGCCTACTGGAAAGGCCATTTCCCCTTTCCCTCGACTCTCTCCCTGGATGTATGGCAACCAGTTTAGCACTTACCGTTACAGCCCTTCATGCCGGAGTGCTATTCATCTCTCTCATTATCCCCCAACTGAGAACTGCTTGGAGTGGAACAGGAAAAAGGGTGCGAGACCGTCGGCCACGGCCAATCAGAGTTTGGCCTGAGATTAACTATAACAGCAGATGTTGTTAAAGGCTTGATAAAGAGTTAGGAGATAGTTATAGTGGAGTGTGGCACACTTGGAAGATTTTTAAAAGCGAGAGAGATTCTGGAGTTATTTTCGGTTCTGGGAGAGGCATGGCGATGAATGTGGATTGGGGGAAGGCTGGAAGCTTAAGAGACATGTATACACGCATGCACCACTGTCACACACACACACTCCACCTCCATCCCCTCACTCTGTGGAAATGGCCCTATGTGCTCTGAACACTAAATCAGGTTAAGCCTCCACTGTCTCCCGGCTATTTTTTAGCAAATAAAAGGCCTTTTAATGTAAGATTTTTATAACGGAACCATAGGAATGACTTCTGTATTGTGAGTAATATTTCAAGATCAATATGTGTATAAAGGTCAGTTTTTTAAAATTGAGATTTATACATCATCAAAGCTGAATAAATAAGCTTGGCATAGGGCAATATTTGGCCGAGATACAACTATTTGAAAATCTGGAACCTGAGGGTGCAAAAAAATCAAAATATTGTGAAAGTCATCTTTAAAGTTGTCCAGATGAAGTTCTTAGCAATGCATAATACTAATCAAAAATTAAGTTTTCATATATTTGCGGTAGGAAATTTACTAAATATATTCATGGAACATGATCTACTTAATACCCTAATGATTTTTGGCATAAAAGAAAAATCGATAATTTTGACCCATACGATGTATATACCCATGCTACTTATGACTGGTTTTGTGGTCCAGGGTCACACACACACACACACACACACACACACACACACACACACACATTATATATATATATATATATATATATATATATATATATATAATCATTAGGGTATTAAGTAGATCATGTTCCATGAATATATTTAGTAAATTTCCTACCGCAAATATATCAAAACTATATATATATATATATATATATATATATATATATATAATCATTAGGGTATTAAGTAGATCATGTTCCATGAATATATTTAGTAAATTTCCTACCGCAAATATATCAAAACTATATATATATATATATATATATATATATATAATCATTAGGGTATTAAGTAGATCATGTTCCATGAATATATTTAGTAAATTTCCTAATGTTAAATATATCAAAATTATATATATATATATATATATATATATATAATCATTAGGGTATTAAGTAGATCATGTTCCATGAATATATTTAGTAAATTTCCTACCGCAAATATATCAAAACTATATATATATATATATATATATATATATATATATATATATATATGAGGCACCAGGGGCGTAGCAACCTTTTAGAAACAGGTGATTCTGTCCCCGCACTTTTTTTGTCCCATCGCCAATATTTCCGCCCGTGTTCTCTGATTTGTTACTTAGATTTAGCCAATCACAAGGCGAATCATATCTTGGGCGCGTCTGCCACGAGCTTCAAATGTCAATTGCTTTCGCGATTTGTTTCATTCATTCACTTATTTGCTCTGTGGCGGTCTGGGGTAAAATGCACCCCAGAAAAACCAGAGGAAGATTACGTCCTTATTTCAAACACACACTGTAAGTATGTGTTATTTCGCGATGACACGAATCACGCGATCAAATTTCCGTGTTATGATTTAACATACTGTAACGTCGTGTCTACACTGGATGCGAGCGATGCGATCATGCGACGCAACAAAAGACAATAGAATCCGTTAAGAACCTAGTCACGTCGCGCCGGCTCCAGAGTGTGTTAAATGTGTCCTTGGACCACAAAACCAGTCTTAAGTAGCGCAGGTATATTTGTAGCAATAGCCAAAAATACATTGTATGGGTCAAAATTATTGATTTTTCTTTTATGCCAAAAATAATTTTAAAAATTTTTTGTAAATTTCCTACTGTAAATATATCAGAACTTAATTTTTGATTAGTAATATGCATTGCCAAGAACTTAATTTGGACAATTTTAAAGGAGATTCTCAATATTTAGATTATTTTGCGCCCTCAGATTGCAGATTTTCAAATAGTTGTGTCTGGACAAACCATACATCAATGGAAAGCTTATTTATTCAGCTTTCAGATGATATATAAAACTCAGTTTCAAAAAAATGTACCCTTATGACTGGTTTTGTGGTCCAGGGTCACAAATGCTCTCCTACTTGTCGCTTTGGATAAAAGCTTCTGCTAAATGAGACATAACTGATTATTGGGTTCTGCTGTCTTTTGTCGTGTCGTGCTGCTCACGTCCAGAGTAGAATTATTCTTTCCCAATATAGCAAATTTGTTTTGCGCCGAAAACTTATCTTATCATACTTTATCATATTTTAGTAAAACTCCAGTTGGTATTCTATTTAGAATTTATTATATGAACATGAACTTACTTTGTAAATTAAGTAGACTACATAATTACTTTTAAAATGGCTGCTACATCCCCGTGAGGCACTAATTTTTAAAGACCATGCAATATTTTAGAGAAAAAAAATCAGGGAGGCACTGTAACACATATGTTTGTGTTTTGTGTCAAGTTGAAATTATTAGAGGAAAAAAAATTGATGAAATGATTAAATATTAAGAATGTTTTCAAGCCCGTTGGGTCTCCCAATCCACAAGCAGAACATGAGAGTTAAAAGAAAAACATGAATCTAACAGGTTCACACATGTGCTCATGTAATTAGAGCATTCACATGTGAAATTTATGAGGTTTTCATCAGGGATTACATCATTATTATTCTTTATGATTAGAGCTTATATGCATTCTGGAATGGGTGTGGGTTTCTCAGTGGGTTTTATAATATTTATAATCATATTTCTTTCAATATTCCTCATGTCTCAGGGTAGCGTAGCTCACATGAGTGTGTTTGGTCAGAGAGCAGGACTTCATTGACTCTGATGGCTTCTAGTTGAGGGATCTTGATGTCAGGTATGGCAGAGTTTTGTTTACCTGACCTTGAGCCTCTCAGTGTCTGTCTCCCCGACTGTGTGGATTAGCTACTCTTCCCCTGAGGTAATCCTCTCTCTCTCGCTCTCCCGCACTCGCTCTGACAAGCATTCGCACACACACATTCTCGGGCTCGCTGACACTCTCACACACACACGCACACAACGGATTTAATTGCTCTCACTCCTTAAGATGCCTTTTAATCCAGGGTGGCTGCACCATCTCAGAAGTACCTCCACTCTTTGCCAGGTTGAATTTGCCTCCATGTTCACCTGAAGTGCCAAATGCCACCTGATCATCTATCTTTCTCGAATAGCTCTGTGAACACAATGGAACAAAGAGCAGGAGTTCTTCCAATAAAGAAGGAGCTGAGACGCTTCTGTCATTAAATGCCTACTGCAGGTGCAAGGCCTAATTGCAGCAAATTACAGTGAATATGCAGCGCAAAGCACAGTGCGATGCACCATCACCATAGCCCACGCCCCCACGTTCATTTGAGCAAGCGATAAAGCTTTTAATACTTTCTGCTGAGAAAGAAGGTACCATAATTTGAGTGTTTTTTGAAGATGTGCTATTGAAAGGTTAAATGAGTCTATTGTGTGGTCACTGAACACTTATGTCATGATTTGAATTGAACTAAAGGCACAGAGATTCATATTCACTCATTTGCTGTACTGGTGAGTCTGAAATGCTTCAAGAGCTAGTTTCTAGCTATTTATCAGAGAGCATTTCAACCTGTTTGCCATTCAAGTGGCTTTTTTCCAGTTTGTCATTCAAACTTGTTTAGGTTTCTTCAGAAAAATGTGCAGAGCAGAAGGTGCTACTCAGAGCCAGGAATAGTAAGTTTGATGAACTGTTTCTGCCAGAGTATTATTTTTAAGTTGCCAGCCAGAGTCAGGATTTTTGATTATATTCAAACTTTCATGACCCCAGAAAATATTTTGTTGTATAAATATAAACAGTGAATATATTAAAAGAAAGATATTAAAAATATATTAAAAGAACAGAGCTTCTGTTTTTAGACTATATATATACAGGGATTGAAATGAACTTTTTCACTCACCAGCCAATTTGGCTACTAAATTTTTAAGTTACCGGCCATTCATAACTTCTACTAGCCAAAAAAAAAAAAAAAACAGCTTGAGGCTGTCTACACTGGAAGTGACAAAGCGACCGTTGCAAATCATTTTGTGTCAGTACTAGGGGTGTGCAATACTAACAAAAAAAATAATCTCAACATTTTCTGGGATTTTATCGATAAAGATAATTAGACGATATTTTGCTGAGTGTGTTATTGTGCTGGTATCTTAAGGACTGCCGTGGACAGCTGACTCCTAAAGTTTTTGATATTCTTCATATTCTGTGTGGTCAGTTCACAGCAGTGATAGAAATTAATCTTTTCCAATAAGTTTAAATTGATTTTTACCTTTTATGGGCATTTTTACCTTTATAAAACCTTTTTTTTTTTTTTTTTCTAAAAGTGTGCATCATGTGTGAGTCAAATTCTTACATTTAATCAGTCAATTATAATAATACATTTAGGCTGTTACTAAACAAATTAAGTAAAATTCATCTTTACAGAAGATGCATCTGAAGTGGCATTTAGATGTATTTTCACATGTTAATGTAGAAATGTATAGAAATGTATAAATGTTTTGATGTTTTAAACATGAAATGTTGAATACTGATATTTGAAATTATTTAAAAAATGAAAAGATACTGTAAATGTGAAATTAAAATCACCAGTAGGTGGCATCAAGTCACTGTTAATAAGTGAGTCATTGCGATTGAACCGAATCATTTAAACGGTTGATTGATTCATTCAGGAACGAAACACGGTCATGTTGCTCAGAGACGCAAAACAGCGCTTTGGCTGTGTTTGGAATATTTTTTTTATGTCGAAATAGCACAACAACAGGAAATATGATGTCTAAAACGTAAGTCTCTTGATATTAACTTATTGTTTATTGAACTGTTGAATAAAATCAATATCACATTTGTAACCATGCAGATTTTTTAAGAAAAAACGGCACTCTTCGTGTGATATTAACTATATGAATTGATATAAATATATACATTTTCTGCCCCCTTTTCTTGAATTGTGATCATTCTTAATGCATATTAATAGACTGAATCATGCAGTGAAAGAACGCACTCTAAATGCGCACGCGCACTATTTAGTCTAACCAGACTTCATCACGTAGTCGAGTGCACTCTGTAGGTGTTTTGTTTGGTTTTTGCAATATACTCGATAATGTCATGATGTCTCACGAGTTCAGTATTTGCGCTAAACCTGCGCAGATTTTGCTTGCATGAACTTCCCCAAGAAATTAATGAGTGAACATAACTTACGAAAAGTAACCCGCCAAACTGGCTAGTGATTTGACAGCGTTACCCGCCACAGTTGATTTTTACCCGCATTTGGCGGGTTGGCGGGTATGTGTATATATATATATATATATATATATATATTAAACAAAAGGCTGACGAAAAGCTTTTTTGTCATTGACGGTATCCGAGTCAAATTCAGAATAATGGTTAAAGCAACACCCCCCAAAGCATTTTATAGTCATATAGGGTGAATTCGGGTAATCTGGGACATTGAGTAATCTGGGACACCTAAGGTCCAGTGTGTTTATTTCCTGTTCTAACAATGTTTAGTCAACAGGACTTTTACTATAATTTTAGCATGGATGTCATGTGACTGAAATCACATGACTTCATGGGGGTGATTCCACAGAAAGGGGCAGGGCACTTGTCAATCAAGAAGCTCCCCTGGGAATTGCATGACAAGGTCAGTGACATAGGATTCTGACTAGATAAATGTTAAGGACATAAATCTGTCATAAATAAGACAATGTTCCTAATTGTTGTCAAATTATGTTTGTGATCTATTCAAGCATCAAAATATGTATTAAAGTGTTGAAAATGTGTTTTAGTTTTTTTTTTCTTTTTTGTTGTCCCACATTATCAAATATGATTGAGAATGTGGGACAGCATGCTTTGGGTAATCTGGGACAGTCTTCAAATGGGGGAAATATGCATTTAGGGACTTTATAAGTCTAATGACAAGGGCCAATATATGCCATAATGAGAAATGGGTGTTAATGCTGGAGGTTATAACATTAGCATAAGTTCACAGTAGCTAGCAGGTAGCTCAACCTGCTAGCTAGAGAGATGCTACAGAGATGGAATCTGGAAAACGTATTCCAATAGCAAGCAAAGGTCTCAGGATGAAGTAAACCATTAATTTCATTTCCCAAATTCCCAGTTAGTTTAGTATATACAACGGTTCAAATCACTGAGCAGGAGGGGGATCTGTGCCCAGGCCAGTTGACAATGTTCTGTACACAAACGCACACATACACATACACGCACGCAACCCCACCCCACATCCACACCCATACCCATACCCATACATACACACACACACAGACAGTCAGCTAACATATGAAAATATCCATGGCCTTTAATTAACTCAATGAAATGTATTACAGAATACTATGGCACCACAGCATCAGGAAAAGAGATGGCAACAGAAAGAGAGAGGAAGAGAGAGAGAGAGGGAAATGAGAGAAATACGAAGAAGCTAAACCAATGGAATGAGAGTAGAATGAAGGGAGCTATTGGTGATATTGTGTTCGGCATGCATAAAGTATGGTGAATATAGGCTTTTTTAGGCCTAACACATATGTCCCAGATTACAAAGTGACCTGTCCCAGATTATCAAATTGAGGCAGAATTTTTGTTTTTTGGCACAAAAACACTAATAGGTGTGGCATGTCTCTTCTGGGTATAATATCTACATTCTTTCTTTTGGTGTGGTTAGAAAACATCTTAGGGATTTCAGAAAAGTCTAATGTGTTGATCTAGTGTGTTAGATAGATATCGAAATAAATTGCAGAAGTCAAAATTGCAAAAAGTGTCCCAGATTACCCGAATTCACCCTAGCCATTCATAGGCGTTGTCTTTTTTTTTTCTGTAATATTAGGCAGTTTTTATTTGTGTGCTGTTGAATGTTTGGTGATCATTTTAGCTTATTTGTGCAGAAACAACTTCTATCCCCTCCTTTTGGTTACAAAGATCTTTTTTTGTTTGTTTTTGGTTCAGAGATGGTGTACTATTTTTAGAAGGTCTGTAACAGTGTCCCCTACAGTATAACTTTGGAAACACAGAAATAATGGAAAAACTCATCAGTGGTGGGAAGTGTTGTGTCATAAATATTGGTGTGGAAAGAGTTAAGGATTAACAGAAGCACGTCTATCCTGTGTTCTCTCTATCACTTCACTTAGTGGGACGTGTTCCTGAGCCTCAAATAAGCAGTGTTGAAGTATGAACGTATGTATATGTTCATGTTTCATGTTTCTGATATCAGAAAGCCAAAAATGGAATGTTTGATTCAGCTCAGTTTTCATCCTGCAAGAAAGTTTTGAGTTTTTTAAGTAACGGTATGTTTTCATAGTAGGCTGAACTCTAATCTACTGTATAAAGATTAAGGATTTTTTAAATTTCCTAATGAGATGTCCCCTTTAAAAATCAACAGATTTTTGAAATATAAAAGCAAACATTAGCAGCCAATTTTGATTTTGAAGTAGCTATTAACTTAATGATAATTTGCCCTTGTCGTTGTCAGCAGTGTGCTCTCAGGTCTTTGTTTGTCAAGTTAATGATCGTTAATGAGAGCGTTAAGCCTCTCTCACTTGAATTAATTAAAACATAATCCATGTGATTGTGACAATCTCCTGCTATGACGATGATACTATGTCTGACAAGGATTTGTTTGTGCACCCATGCTAATAAAGCACTTGTTCGCAGAGGAGCGCTTAGAGCATAGTTTTCTAATTTGAAGTTGCGTGGTCATTAAGATATTTGAAGTAATGAACTAATTGTTGTTGTTGTTGTTGTTGTTTTTCCATTTCAAGTGGTACAGAATTTGTGTGTGTTTAAGATAAACTGATATCAAGTGTGAAACCTGCAATACTCAAAAGAGATTTGTTTTGTGTAATGTCAGATCTACTGCCCCACTTACTATTTTACAAAGTAGTTTTTGTGTTTTGATGGACATTACTTAAAAAGAGGAGAATCTGTAACCAGTTTCTGGTACTATACATATATATATATATGTATAGGGATTTAGGGATTTATTTTACATATGCATTCAATGTCAGAAAATACTAGCAGGATTTTTAGTCTTTGATTTATTAAGGCCAGATAAGTTCAGCAGAATCAAGGCTGCTGTTGAATGGAAGCTTATCCTCCAAACATCAAAGCTAAGTCCTTCAGCTCTGTGATGGATGCTTGTAACATTTTTTGAATTTATTATGTTCTGTGAAATCTTTCAGGATCACTATTAAGGTGTATTTCTACAGATCATGTCCTCAAACACTTCAACACGCAACACACATTTAGTGAAGTTTATTTCAAACGAGGTCTAACCACATTTCAAGCATACCTTTCTGAGCCACTAGCATCACAGATTGGAAATGCAAAGACAATGACAAAAAACAAAATTGTATTTTCCTACAATGTTTTGCAAAAATATGTGTAAAAAAAAGCAAATAAAATATATATAGAATACCCCCCCCCCTCCCAATTTCAATGGGTTACTTCTGTGTGTGCGCTGCGGTAGATACTAAAGTGATGACCCCCCTCATCACTGTGAACTTGGTATCTCTTGAAACAGATCCTTTTCTGTCATTTCCTGTATAGATGTCAGTTTCTCTCAGTAGCAGGTTGCGTCTCACTGTTCAAACACTCTGAGGGCCTCATGATGTGGGCTGATGCATAGGTCTAGTAGCTTATCATGTGTCAGAGTAAACATGTGTTATTAAAACAAAAGATGTACTCCCAACAAAGCAGTGTTCAGCAGGGGAGTGTGGGGTTTTACATTAATTTACATTTATATTGATTTTCTTAGCAGGTGTTTTCAATAACTATAAACTACAAACAGTCATTTCAATGGAAAGTTAACAGTACAAATAGGTACTGAAATTAATTTTATCATTGTTGATCCTAACCTTTGTTTTGATGCTGCTGTTCCTTTTTAAGTATACTTTATGAATATAATTTTAGAATAAACAAGATGTGTGGGCAATCCAATTTGGATCATTTCCAAATCTCACCATCCACTCTTTATTGTTCCTGCAGAGTTACCAGTCACCCATGGTAAAATTGCAATATTAGAAGGATTTTGGAAGGATCATGTGACACTGAAGGCTGGAGAAATGACTGCTGAAAATTCAGCTTTGCCATCACACGATTGAATTGCATGTTAAAATGTATTCAAATAGAAAACAATTATTTTAAAAATTCAATAATATTTAATAATATTTCACAATATTTCTGTTTACTGTATTTTGATTCAGTCAGATTCAGTCTTTGGTGAGTATAAAAGACTTATTTAAAAAAAAAAAAAAACATTTAAAAAATAGTTTATTATTACTAATAATAATACTTTACATTTAAAAAATCTCACCAACCACAAACTTCTCAACTGTAAAGTATTATTATTACTACTAATAATACTTTACAGTTGAGAAGTTTGTGGTTGGTGAGATTTTTTAAATGTTAAGTATTATTATTAGTAATAAAGTAAAGTATTATTCTTATTCTTATTCTTATTGTTGTTGTTGTTGTTGTGGTGGTTTCGATCCTATTTTTTTTCCTTATCAAATTCTCACATCCAGCTGGAAAAGTCTAATGAACTTGTCAAAACTACCCCCGTTTTCTGAATGACAAATAATCAAATATCAAAAAACTATTTTAATGCCTTGAAAATATTAGAAGTGTTTGTGCTTTCCTACAATTTCTGCCTCAGTTTTCATTTTCTGTTGTTCATTACTCTTTTGTCTGTTTCAAATGCAACACAGAGTTTTGTGTTTATAAATTTTTAATTCATCAAGGACTTGCTTGTGAGGGGGTGTTATTGCTTTATCATCAATAGTCACCATTTTCAATCACTATAATTTGATTACATGGCTGGAATGTTCTTCTAATCTGCGAGAAGAGAAACAAATATAACAAACTATACAAACCTAAAAACGGACTCCACCGTTGCATGTGAATGAGAGATGTTCCAGTAATTGCCTTTAAGCCTGATATAAATGATTCCTTTTTCCCTTTTTTTTCTGCAGATGTTAATGAATGCGAAAGAAGCCCCTGTAGAAATGGGGGGATCTGCACAGATCTGGTTGCGAACTATTCCTGTGAATGCCCAGGGGAATATATGGGAAGAAACTGCCAGTACAGTAAGTACATGTTCTTGTTTTCATGGATGCTTCCTTCCCTGTCCCATTTCTTCTCCCTCGGTCCATCCAGTGGGCTTTGTATTAAGTGAATTTTGTGACAGTTCAGAGCATCTGTTTCACCGGGTCCATGGAGAAGCATGCAAGAACAGCTGAGAACAGACAGTTAAACCCCCACACAAGACACATTGTGTCACGGTGAACGGAGACGGGAACAGTGGGTGTGGCATCAGGCCACAGAGAGAGATTTATTTGAAAGAAAATGAAAATAAACTATTAAAAATAGAAAATAAAGTGTTCTTTGGGAATAATGTTACATATAATGAAAATGGATGAGGTGTTTCATGGGACCTGACAACCATAAAAAGATTAAGTGTACCCTCATGTATTCATGAGGGAGGAGACCAACGCATGCTTTGCAATTAAAGGAATTGTTCACCCAAAAATGAAAATGTACTCCCCTTAGGCCATCCAGATGTAGATTTGGAGAACTTTATCATCGCTTGCTCATCAATGGATCCTCTGCAGTCAATGGGCGCCATCAGAATGAGTTCTGTATAACAGCTGATAAAAACATCACAATAATCCACATGACTCCAGTCCATCAGTTAACATTAAAAGCTGCGTGTTTGTAAGAAACAAATCCATCATTAAGGTATTTTAACTTTAAACCTGATGTATAATCCATAATAACACTTCCTCCAGTAAAAAAGTCCATCCTGTGTTGTCCTCTCATATCAAAATCCATCAACGTATTTGATTATAACTGTTTTCATTTGTAAACGTGCTTGATATGTATGCAAATTTATCTCCTGATTCAGACAGGATAACTTTTTCACTGGAGAACGCAATATTATGGTTAGATGACTCGTATTTTCGCCAGAAGCAACAGTTTGAAGTTAAGAACATTTTAATGGTGGATTTATAATAATAATAATAATTCATTACATTCATATAGCGCTTTTCAAGGCACTCAAAGCGCTTTACATACAAGGGGGGATCTCCTCAACCACCACCAGTGTGCAGCATCCACCTGGATGATGCGACGGCAGCCATAGTGCGCCAGAACGCCCACCACACACCAGCTTACTGGTGGAGAGGAGACAGAGTGATGAAGCCAATCAGTGTATGGGGATGATTAGGAGGCCATGATGGTCAGAGGCCAATGGGCAAATTTGGCCAGGATGCCGGGGTAACACCCCTACTCTTTTTCGAAGGACATCCTGGAATTTTTAATGACCACAGAGTCAGGACCTCGGTTTAACGTCTCATCCGAAAGACGGTGCTTTTTTACAGTATAGCGTCCCCATCACTATACTGGGGCATTAGGACCCACACAGACCACAGGGTGAGCACCCCCTGCTGGCCTCACTAACACCTCTTCCAGCAGCAACCTAGTTTTTCCCAGGAGGTCTCCCATCCAGGTACTGATATCGCTGCTGGATTTGTTTCTTACAAACATAGCTTTTGATTTCACTAGGCTTTAATTGATGGACTGGAGTTGTGTGGGTTACTTGTGGATTATTGTGATGTTTTTTATCAGCTCTCATTCTGATGGCACCCATTCACTGCAGAGGATCCACTGATGAGCAAGTAATGTAATGCTGAATTTCTCTTAATTTGTTCTAATGAAGAAACAAACCCATCTACATCTTGGATGGCCTGAGGGTGAGTACATTTTTTTAGCACATTTTCATTTTTTGGTGAACTATTCCTTTAATGGCAACAGTGACAAGGTGAAGACGTTCAATTTGTCACACTACTATGATTACTATGCAAACTGGAATCATATGTCATTTAATCTTCCTCCTCACTTCAGCAGTCAACGCTGATGTACCAGGCTGATATTATAAGCTGTATGAAAGGACTGAAACACTTTGATTTAGGTATGATCAAACGCTTTGATGAAGTAGTATTTCATCACCTTTCATCACCAGTTTTGCTGTATTATCTAAATCATTTATATTGCTGCTGCTGTTTTGTTGAATAAATGGACAGTGAAACCAAGAGAAAGATTCAGGCAGATGGAGTGTGACTGAATGACACACACACACAGAGACGGCATCAGACAGAAAATGTCATTTGTTCACACTAGATATGCCTTATCGCCATGAATCAAAAGGGATATTAGTTTTCTCAGGGTTATTTGAGATACCTCAAGACATTTATTAAATAGAGACAAACATCTCTATCATCCTCGGTTTTCAGGGTTATTACTTTAAACACCAGCAATTTTTTATATCAGCTTCCAAAATAATGATCAGTAAAAATATATATAAATGGGAACAATTCAAATAACTTGGACTGTCAATTTAATGCATTAATTTGGTGTGCTTAATTATTTATTTAAAAAATAAATACAATTAATTCTTCCATTGTAATTGTGTTTAAAAACAGCCGGACAGAGCACAACAGAATGGAATAGAATGCTTTCATCTGCCACAGCAGTGTCATTTTCAATTATTTTCATTTTTTTTCTTTTTATTATGTGCATAACAATACACAAATTAACAAATAATTTGTGCATGACTTGCCTTCATTTGGAGCTTTTTTCTTCAGAAGATTATTTGTGGGATTAATTGTGATTAATTTGATTAATCAGCATATCATGTCATAAATCCAATTAAAATTTTCATTGATTGACAGCCCTGATAATAGCACACAGAAAAACTGGCAGCCATATTTTAAAAGAAATACAAAATGCTCTTACATACCAAGCCCAGGAAGATGTGTCACAACCTTCCTAGAATGAGTTTGACCAAAGCCCTGTCAGAAAGCCTTCACTCACGTCTTCCCACACTGCTAAAATCGATTGCTGCTAAATTCCTCCAGTCGTTTGACTGACAGTTTCGCTCTATTCATTTCACCTTTTTGTCATGTTGAATCACTGCCACCTCCTTTGCTTTATTATGTGTGGCAAGCTGGCACACTGCAAATTATTTGCATGTTGAAAGTTTAAGGTTCCTCTCTCTCTCTCTCTCTCTCTCTCTTTCTCTCTCTCTTTCTCTCTATTTGGATTAGGAATGCTGCTATAATAATAAAATAAAGAATCAAATAAATCTATTCAGTAAATTACACTGGGCTCAAAAAGAGTATGTGGATACATATGTCACATTGTCATTGCTTTTCTTAATCATTCTTTCATTCATTGATTTTCTTATTTATTATCCAAGTTTATTATCCTTACCTGTCTAAATACTTTTGGAGGCCAATTTTAGACAGGGAGACATCATACAGTAAATCACAAAACAAATTCTGCAAGTGTGTTGAGAAATATTTTAATGGACTGATTTCTGGATGAACTTGTATATCATCTTTGATCACATGTTCAGACTGCATGTTCTTGCACTACAAAGTCTCTTGTGCATAAAGCAGTGAATGAGCAGAATATCAATGAAATGTGTAGTTGTCTAATGACAGGATTTCTCACTATTTAAAATGACAAAGCATGCAGCTCACAGCATATCAATATCATGTCATATTGCTAGAAGGATCTCAGACTGTATGACAAGTCATCTTGATGAGCTGTCAGAAATCAAAAGGCCAATCTTTATATAGCGCAGTATTTACATGCTTCTGTGTAACCATAGACAGCATTAATTGAAGTCTGCAGCAATGTTGTTGTTGTTTTTTCCTCCACTGAGAAAAATGTTCTCACAGTTTATTTTGACATCGACTTGTGTGCTTCCTTATCATCTGTATGATACAACTAGCATGAACATATTGTCAGGTTGTTTGCATATTTGCAGTTGCCCCCATGTCGACAAAGCCAGTCTGTAAATTGATAGTTACGTCTCTATTGTACTTTGTGGCTTAATGTTTTAAATGACTAAAATGTGTCGAGTAACTAGACTTGTTAAAAGCTAAAACAGAACAACTTGGTTTTGTCCTTTCTATAAATAAATCAATGGACTCAAAACAGTGACAATTAATTACATTTCCAAGAGGTTCAGTCTTTAATTTTCCTTCCCAGCAAAGTTGGGAAATACCTAAATCAAACACTTCTGATTTAAGATTTATTCAGAATACAACTTCAAATAATTAATTCAGATTCAATTTTTTATTGTGTAGCCCTTTTTATAAAGCAAGTCATCAATACAAATGTTTTCAAAAGGAAACCCTTTTATTAAAAAAACAAAACCAGTCATAAACAGTCATAAAGTTTTTTTAAATTGCTGACTAATTAAGCTTTCCATTGATGTATGGTTTGTTAGGATAGGACAATATTTGGCCGAGATACAACTATTTGAAAATCTAGCATCTGAGGGTGCAAAAAAAATCAAAATACTGAGAAAATTGCCTTTAAAGTTGTCCAAATGGAGTTCTTAGCAATGCATATTACTAAACAAAAATGAAGTTTTGATATATTTACAGTAGGAAATTTACAAAATAACTTCATGGAACATGATCTTTACTTAATATCCTAATGATTTTTGGCATAAAAGAAAAATCGGTAATTTTGACCCATACAATGAATTTTTGGCTATTGCTACAAACATACCCGTGCTACTTAAGACTGGTTTTGTGATCCAGGGTTACATGTGTGTGTGTGTGTGTGTGTGTGTGTCCACTTTTCCAGGAGCCTTCATTTCTTTAATGTTGTTCTTGAAATAGTGTTCTATGACTTTCCTCTCTGTTCCTGACCAGGGCTTTCTGGGTTTTACTATTTTTTTTAAAAAAAAAGGAGACGAGAAAGAAATTTAGTTATTAAATATAAGCACAATTTAATGTCAGTAATCCAGATTTTACAAAGTTGAAAACATAATACACCATGGTCAATTCTAAAAACAAATGTCAAGATCTTCTGTATGGTTTATAGTGAATGGAATAACATACCTTTTTGATTTAATGGCAGTTGTGGATTACTCATATATCCAACTGCCTCTCCTGAGGCTGAAGTCTTTCCAGAGTTAAGAGCCCTTATTTCAGAAGGATCGTCCTCAGTATCAGAATTTTCTGAAACCACATAGAGAACAACACTTAAAATGACAGAATAAATCAAAGCCATGTTGCATTTAATGTATAGAATTTTTAATTCTTATGTCAAAAATTCAAAATAAAAACTTACCCTCTTGACTTGTCTGTTTTTTAGAATGAACATCCTCTGACTCTGAGCTGGAGTCCTCTTCAACTGTAACAAAATGATTAAATACTTATGTAAATCACATTATGTAAGACTGAAAAAGTTAAGCAAGTACAGAGCTTTTGCCTTGTTTAAAAAGAACAATACACAGAAATCATTTACTTACAGTTTATGTTAGGCGTTATGTCCTCCAGAGATTTTCCTTGAAATTTGCTGATTCCGTTTTGCAAGGCAAAAAGAATTCTGCTCACTTTTGCCATTTGCAACGTTTCTTCAGGGAGTCTATAAAACTCCCTATGGACATCAATGTCATGTCCCATAAATGTGGCAAGCTGGTCAAGTTCGTGTGTTTTTAAGTTGAGTAACTGAGATACTGTGGCAACATGTTTTCTCAACTTAGTGGAAGTGATGTTCTCTGGATGTTTAGCCCCACAGCTTTTGGCATATCGCTTTAAGCTGTCACATCCACGCATGTTCTCTTGTGATCCATAATAAGGACGGGCAAATATGTAGGGATTACTAGGGGAAATCCCAGCGTCTTCTCTAGTTTTAATTAGAAGTTCCACTGATTCCTTTACATTTGCTGGTAATAGTATTGGCACTTTCCGACCTCTCTTCCCTCGTACCTCTACTCTGGTGAGATTCTCACATAGTTTCTTCTCAAAAGGTGATAGGCTCTCCAAAATTTCATCCTGCATATTGGTTTGGTTTCTCTGCACATATGTTGTAACCTCCATCCTAGAAACCTCACCTTCACGACGTCGATTGAACAAAATTAGCTGTGCCAGAGTCACTTGGGAGAGATCACTCCATGACCTTTGGGATGGATGGTCAATGAGTGCTTTTTTGTTGACCTCCTCAAGGCACTTTAAATGATTCTGGAGCTTCCTGATGTCTTCTGCTAGAGGCAGAATTTGCGGGCTATTCCATTTTTTCTGGTATAATGTTTTTAGTGCATTTGATGACACATGGATTGTCCATTCCAGTTCAATTAACTTACTAAAGTGCTCTGCTCTTCCCTTTAAAGCTTCGTCCTCTTGGCGTAAAGCCTCCCCCTGCAAAATATGTGACACTTTAACAAGGGAATGTCGTAGTTTCAGTGCTGTTGATGGAACTGAAAATCTGTTTGTCGATTCGTCAAATCCAGTCATCTTTTTCACAGCTTCAAGTACTGTGTTAAACTTTGCTGGGTTGATCAAGTCCTTCAAAGCAACAATGTCCTTATCAATGGCTCTTGCCACAAGAAGAAGTCTGGCAAGTTCCCTCATCTTATTTCTAATATCGGCCCGGTGTCGTCCAACTTCGCCATTTTTTAGAAACATTCTCTCACCCAATGATAGAATTAATGAGTCCGATTTTATCACCTGGGTTACAGCATCATATGTCATGTCTTCAATAATTTTTTGAAGTCCGCTAGAAATTGTTGAGTCCATGGGCAACAACAGGGAACAGCTTGCCTGAACCTTCCGCCTCCCCGGCATATTCTCTCTTACTTGTAATTTGCAACGCTTATGGTGTCTCCAGAGGTCTGTTTTGACATACATAGCAAAGCAAAACTTGCAAGGCAGATAGTCAGTTGCTGTTGACATATACATTGCTTGTCTTTTTGGTATGATCTCCCCTTTTCCAGTGGATAGGACTGCACTATTATGGTGGTAATTTCCCATGTTCCTTACTTTTGTTAATAAAAGATTTCGCATGGGTGAGCCTTGCTTATATGACAGGGCCTTTGCAATTTCAACTTCTCCAGAATGTTTCTGTTTGAGATGTCTTGTGATTTTTGCATAAGGCTTCTCACAGTAAAGACAGAAATTCTTTTTGTCATAGATGCGTTGGTTAGGTGTGTTTGAGGACATTTTCACTTTGATCATGTGTTGTTTTTGAGATTTACAACCTTGGGCACTTTCATCCATTTCCATCGCAGCCTTTATAAGCGGTTTTCCATGGATGGTTTTTTCTTCTTCTACTTTCCCTTGTATTTCTTTTGTTTTGCCTTCTTCTTCTTCTTGTTCTGACATTTCCAGGGAAAGGGAAACCTGTTGATCCATGTCGTTCTGAAATACATAAACATTAATTGAATTTGCAAATAATAACATTGATATAATATCTGCATTTTTCAGAACTACTGGTTATGTAAATAAACACTTAATTACCATTTCACAATCAGAAAATTCCTCTTCAGTGTTGGAAAATGAATCTATCACATCACTGCAAACACTCCCTGGGATTTCCATTTCATCGTGTGCTTGGGGAAAGGAATTATCGATACAGGTTCTGTCCTGTAAAACACAACCAGTGTAAGAATCCATGTAACACACTTGATTTAAGTCTGCTTTTTGTTTGACCCGTGTTTAAGCACTGTATGCCTGTTGCTTAGGATAAACTGCGAGTATAAACTGTGAATGGATACTTACTTTATTCCCACTCTTATTGCTGTTGTTATTTGTGGTTCCAGTTTGATCAGACAGATGATCGATACCTGTAAATTCACACCAATGTTTATATCAAATAATTTAAGGATTATTGTAAACTGTACAGTTTGTCTTTGCACATACCTTTGACTGCCTGAAGGCATTCCTCAATAGTGGGACGTTCTTCCATTGATTTGCACAGCATTCTTCTTACAATATTTTTTTGTTTTTCATCGCATTGAAGAATGAAGTGACCCGTTCTGACATTTTGAGAGAGCCCAACTGGATCCTTTGAGTAGGGTGTAGTCGTCTGATAGGGGTGTTGCCCATCCGTCAGGATGTAATGCACCAAGCATCCTGCTACCTATAATATAGAAAATTAATTTATAACAATGCCTTGTAATGGCCACCTAAGAAAAGACTATGAAGATTTCAGAAAATATGCATTCAAATCTGATAATGATGTCGTGAAAACTCTACGTTTTAGGAAATATTGTAAAGACCCCATGCACAAACAGTCACACCTCTCCAACATAAACCAACATAATAATTTCTAGCTTGTCTTTTAGCTTAGCGCATCATCAAATCATATATAGACTAGCAGTCAAAAATTTGGGATCAGTCTTTTTTTTTAATGTTTTTAATAGAAGACTATTCTGCTCACCTTGGCTGAATTTTTTATCTAAAATACTGTGAAAACTGCTTCATAGTTTTGTGGAAACTGTGATACATTTACATTTTAGGATTATTTAATGAAAAGAAGGTTCAAAATAGTTTTAAAAATAAAATCTTAGATATATTATAAATGTCTTCATTTTTACTCTTGATCAATTTTATTCTTTAAAGAATAATAGTAAAGACATTTTAGTTGTACTTTTGAATGGTGCCATATCACATTTTCCACAAAAAACATGAAGCAGCCCAACACAGGGCCTTTATATAACATTTTTTATTCTTGCCTCACAGCCCCTAACAATGAGAGTATTGACTAAATTACAAAGGATACGAATACCTATCTGTGTGGGTTCTCAGTGGACTGAATGTGCGAATGTAAAAGAAAAACAGAAAAGGAAGCTACATTTATTGTAGTTGTTACCAAACAATTATAGCTAGTTGTTAATCGAGGTGCTCTTGTTACAGTGTAATTGTACATTTAAATACTGAGTAATACTAATTTAAAGGTTGCATTTGACATTGGGTTAGTATTTAGGTTTGGTTTAAGTTAAAGCCAAAATGAATGTATTACAATAAAACTAATAGACAAAAAGAGAAGTAAAGGGGCCATAAGAAAAGAAGACTTTTGCCTTAATAAACTCCTAATTTCCTGCTTGTTATAGTTATTAAGGTAGTAGTTAGGTTTAGGTATTGGGATTAGGATTAGGGGTGTAGAATAAGATCATGCAGAATAAGTACTTTTTAAATACAAATAAATGGCCACTATCTTAATAATAAGCAGGTAATAAGCCACTAATTTATAGTGAGAATTGTTACTTAAACTAAAGTGTTACGGAAAGACACTCATCATCATCATTAGCCACTCATCTCTATTGTTCTGTAGTGCTAACTGTCCTATTAGTGCACTCTCCCCCGACAAACATTCACACCTTATGTATGTATTTAGGTATTTAGATAAAAGGCATGTCTTATCATCCATTCAAATGTGATAATTATGTAGCTTGCATTTTTGTGTTTTGTTTTTAAAAACAAGTTTTTAAAGTGTTTCTGTTTTTAATGTTTTTAAAAGAAGACTATTCTGCTCACCTAGGCTGTTTTTTAATAGGATGAATTAAAGTTCTGGTATGATTAGTTATAACTGGTACTCAATGATTAATAATGATTCTTATAATTATCAATGTAGATTTTTTTTCCTGCTTCATAGTTATGTGGAAACTGTGATACATTTACATTTTAAGATTATTTAATGAAATGAAAGTTCAAAATAACAAAAAAATTATTATTATTATTTTTTAAAATACTCCTGATCAAGTTAATGTGTATTAAAAGAATAAAAGTAAATACATTTTAATGGTACTTTTGATTTAAATGTGATCTAGTGCAAATAAATAACAATTTAGTGTGCTGGGATCTTCTTGCAGGTGAATAAGCTTTACATTTTCAACCTTGGCTTACCTGGATGTCTGATTCTTTCTTGTACTTGTATTGCATGCCCCCAACATCTTCATAACTTGACCAAGAAAGAGATCCAGCCATTTGGGAAAGCACTGTGGTTTGTGCCAGATCCAGTTTTCTGCTTGCTCCAAAGTCTGCTATGTACATTTTGTTGTTGATATCTGTAAAGACGTAAAAAAATGTTTGTAAAAATGTAACACTTCTAATGACATCCACACTATTTTCTCATGGATATTAAAGTGATTTTATTTAGCATATAACTACATATTACAGAGTAATCATGTCTATGGCTAATCCACAGATTGCTCTTACCAAACAAAATGTTTTCAGGCTTCAGGTCTCTGTGCAAAATTCCATGTGAATGCAATTCCTGAAGTCCTTGCAATAACTCCTGGCACATCTCCAGTCTTCGGTGTTCTGTCAGGCCTTTTCTCTCAGGAAAGTCCTTATTTTCAATCAGCTCCATCAGATTGTATTCGCAAAGAGGAGTGACAAAATAGGCAAAGTAACTGTCTTCCAACACAGCAATAGGTTGCAAAAGATGTTCTGCTTTTAAATTTTCGGAGCACAGGAAATGAGCCACTTGCATTTCATTTTTGGAAATATGTTTGGCAACTCGTTTCACTGCAACTTTGCAGTTGTTAAAGAGTCCAGGGAAAATCTCAGCAGCATTGCATCCATTTGCAATCTTCATTTCTGTGTTGATAACAAGGTCATCAATGTTCATCACACCAGGCTTTAGGTCAAGGTTTTCAAATGAATTCTCCCATCGTGATTCCTGTAAAATGCATAAAAGCATTATGAAATATAATTTTAACCATGTCATGTTATCACTTATAAAGTCAAATGAAGAAAGAAACCTCTATGCATTTACCTTGATATCTCTGGACAGGGTTTTCTGAAAATCATTACAAGCATGATGTTAATATGTTGAGTATGCAGCATTATTTTATTAGCAAATCACAAAAAAGTTTCCTCCTAACTTTATTAAATAAATATTAATTAAAAATACAGAAAAACAAATTTACATACATGTCTCCATGGGCAGTCAGGATCTCCATAGTCAAACACAATTTCTTCTCCTGCAGTAATTTTTGTGATTGCAAATGCACATAAATGTGGTATTTTCTCCTCATCAACTATCTGTTGGTCACAAACACACACAAATGACCATTTAAATAACCACCTTCTTCATTTGCAAGTCGCTTTGGAAAAAAGCGTCTGCTAAATGATTAAATGTAAATGTAAATATAAACAGTCACATATTCTGTATTAATATCAAATAATATTAAATTTAATATGGAGCTGTAGGTATAAATTAGTACAAGAAAACAATACAAAGATGGACTTACTATTTTAATTTTGCTGTTTGGCTTGATGTGATCATCATTAATGAATCTTCCAAGTCTTTCTGTGTCTTTACTGCCATCAACACTGCGTGGAGATTTTTGAAGAAATTAATATAAATTTTAATAACAAAAAAAAAACATATATATATCTTTCGGTAGAACATTCATCTTACCAGTAAAAATGTCCCTGGAAGGAGTAGAAATAAAGAAATACAGCATCTTCAGCTGAGTACTCTTTAAACAGATCTTCTCCTTCAGATCCAGACATGTGTCTTCCAGCATACTCAAGCAGGAATTCTCCTGGCTCAATGTCTTTGCTGGCAATTACTCCATAACCTAATAAAGAGAGTATAAGAGAAGAGAAGTTTAATGTGCCAGTTGCCACTGAATTCTAATGATTATCAGTATTAAATAATCTATCAAACATTATTACCAGTACATTACAATCTTCAAAACTGTGCATCAAAACTCATATAGGCCCTACACTAAATATTCTAGCCACTAAATATCTATCATTTCTGTTGTTAAACAAGACAAGCACTTTTTTTACACTGCACACTATCAACAAGTAATAACAATTCACAGTTCCCTTTTTGAAGTTTACAAGCTACTATATAAGATGAGTTCTTAACTGGGATTTGCAGTCTTACAATATGCTGGAGGCAGAATCTTAAATGAAAACTTACCTTTCTCTTGACTCATAAATTTTTTCTGAAAGATGTCTTTATCTGTCCCAGAAGCAATGAATTTCAAAGCTTCCTTTTCAGGACAAACTCTTCTGGGTCTCATTTTCCTATGAAATATTTTTTTTAAAATATTTAGGGTACAGTGCATTTGCCAAGATGAAAATCAATATTTATCAACCAACCAAACAAATTAATAGATAGTTGTAAAGCAGCATGTACTGAAAGACTAAATACAAATTTTAACTATCTGCATGCATGTTTGCATTTTTAGAAGACAAACATTTTATGTTAGCATTTAAATATTATCAGAATATAAATTCAGAATGTGCAACATACCTTTTCAGTCTTGAATGAAAAAGTGGGATGATAAATGGTCTTAGTAGGCTTTTTTTTGTATGTTGTATTTAGTAGGTTGATAAATCTCAAATGTAGGAATCTCCAAAAGCAGCTTGTCCTCCAAAGTTGTTGTCTTTTACTTGGCAAAAAAGTCAATGAAGGTTCTGTTAGGAACCCAGAATATAAATACAACCCTACCAGCTACTGTATCTGGACCGTGATTGGATAAGATTAGCCCCATTAATGTTGGTATAGTTATGCAAATTTCAGTAGGACCAAATGGGGCTTCAAATTATGGGTGACTGGTTGGTTTCAAATTTGATTATTCTTGTAAACATTTCAACTGGCATTAAAAAAGTTACACAGTTTTGCTGGTTGCTTTGTGTCAAAACACAAACTTATTATCATGGCAGATGAAACATTATAAATACTGAGAAAGAAAACTGAAGTAAAACCATTGGCCACAGTGCCCCGGTTTCACAGACAAGGCTTAAGGCTAGTCCTAGACTATAAATAGCATGTTTGGGCTGTCTGAAATAACTGAAATAACTTGCCATGAGATATCTCAAAAAATGCTAGTGCCATTGTCTCAAGATACAAACCAGTCATGTGTTTTTCTAAGTCATTTTTATAAAAGCTGCTTAAATACCCTAATTTAACAGAGGCCAAGTCCTGGTTTAAGCTAATCCCTGTTTATGAAACCGGGTCAGTGTCTGGTAAAGATGCAATGCATAAGAGATAAAGTGATAAAATAAAAACTGTTTTTCTGTATTGCATGCAAACTGAGTGAATGGTGCTTTGATGGCAGATAATAACAAAAACAAGTCAGACAGTATCAGGGAGAAGAGACAACTGAGGTGAGGCACATATCTGCCTTTAAGACAATGTTACAATTAAAATGTACTATTTAAATGTTCCCATACTTTGAAATCACTGTTAAGAGTATAATGTATATATTTCTATGAATGAATTGCATGGCTTTTTCCTTAAATGGATGGAATTTGTAGGTATATATATATATATATATATATATATATAATATGTGGATTTGGCAGCAGGGTCATAGAGTTAAACCAAATATAACCACGAGGGAATTCACATTTACTGTAGCTTGTGAAGCTTATAGACATGCAAAGACACAATACTGAGATGCTGAGCTGGTTTGGTTTCTATCAAATCAACATGCTCTAGTTTTATTCAGAAGTTTTAAAAAATTTTGACATTTGACATGAGTTTTTGAAGTTCTCAAATTAAGTATAATACGGTGAAATTATAGTATATGTTAAAACTGCTGATGCTCTGCAGTAATGGGGGATGTGTGTGTTGTGTATGTTGAAGCGTCTCAGAGTCTCTTGACTTCAGCCTCTCTGTATAGAGATGTAAATGAGCAGCGGGGGATGATGAAGACTCTTTCAGACACATTATAGTGGAGAAGGGGAAGACCAACAGCTTTAACAGCTGTGGCAGTTGTGGCCTAATGGTTAGAGAGTCGGGCTTGTAGCCTGAAGGTCGCCGGTTCGATTCTCGCACCAGCAGGAATTGAAGGTGGGGATTGTGAATGAACAGCACTCTCACCACCTTCGATACCATGACTGAGGTGCCCTTGAGCAAGGCACCGAACCCGTAATTGCTCCCCGGGCGCTGGAGCAATGGCTGCCCACTGCTCCGGGGGTGTGTGTTCACGGTGTGTGTGTGCATTTGTTCACTATTCACTGCTGTGTTTGTGCACTTGGATGGGTTAAACATATTTGACAATACGTCACGACTTTCACTTTACTAACACTGGTTTTACACAAACAAACAGTCTATTAGAGAAATATGTTGACTTTAGCCATCTTTTTTGACATATAAAGCAACAAAAATGACTAAAGTCATACAGTTTTACAAACAGAATGAAACCATCCAAAAAAAAAAAAGTCACAGATCCGCGGAATATTGTTTATTTGAATTTGGCGCTCTCTCGTGACGCACGCTGTGACGCTCCTGTCATCTGATGGGGGCGTAACTTAGCGATCGCCTTTTTGCACAAATAAGTATTTTTCTTTCTTTTTTTCAACATTTATCATATGTGTGTGTGTGTGTGTGTGTCTTGTGTAGAACGTGGCTGTATCTGCGTTATTACCATCTCTATGAACGCACATCAGCGTGTAATTACCGACTTTATGACGGCTATCAGAATGCTGTCAATGACCGGCTATTATTGATGATGTGTGTTATTATCATCTCTATGGAAGCACATCAGCCTATGATTACTGACTGCAATCAGTGTGAATGTCTGGCAATATCAGTTTATCTCTGGCAGTCAGAGTATTGAGTATGTAGGCTACTACACACAAAGCAAATTCTTATTTTTTTTTTCTATTTTTTTTTTCTTTTTTATTACTCAAATTATTCTTATTGTATTTTTAGTGCTCAAATAAATCACTAAAATTCTGTCTATTATTTTATAATTGAAAAACTATGTATAATGACT
>JAFVLL020039926.1:0-40000 GCA_021397915.2 Tor tambroides | reverse complement strand
GAAAGTTTGAAATTGACAGAATGGGAATCATGGAGATGTTCTGATGACTCAAAACTCTATGAATAGTGTACAGTGACAAGAAAAAAGTATGTGAACCCATTGGAATCGCTTGGTTTTCTGTATTAATTGGTCATAAACATTTATCTAATCTTCACAAACTCACAAGTATAGACAAACAAGTATAGACAACCCCCGACTCTTATTCATTGTGTTTCCTTCTTCGGCATTTGTGAATGTTTTCACTCTGTGAGAAGATGAATCTCAAAATCATACAGTCACTGTTGTAAAGGCTGCAGATATGCAGTATAATCTGAAAACCAAAGAAGGTCCTTCAGGACCTGGAGGATTTTTCGACAAACAGTGGGCAGTTTAACTGCTCAGAACCAACAAAGGACTCATAACCAACTCATAAACACATTGTGTTTGTGTGTATATGTAACTTTGCTGAAGATCAGATGACATTTTATGACCAGTTAATACAGGAAACCAATAAAGTCCAGTGGGTTCACATGCTTTTTCTTGCTACTGTGTAATTACATATATGGAGTGATTATATATAGTTTTGAATTGCTATACAGTGTAATTTTATTATAAACTGTAATTTTAACTGGAGAAAAGATTTTTTAAAAAAAAGTTAATCTGAATTTATTTCTCTATATTGTTATACATTTCAGCTGCTGTTATAAATCTTCAATTGTCTCACTTTTGGTCAAAAGTTCAGTCTAAAGGTTCTGATGGTACTTTCATGATTTACACCCTTTTGTTTTTGAACCTTTTGTTCTCATTCAAAACCTCATCCATCCATTCCAGATTTATACAATATTACTTAAAGACAAACTTTATAATGTATAAAAGTCTCTGAGCCATATGTTACATAATGTACTGTCTTCCATGGTGAACTAGCAGCCACACAGTACTGTATATAGACTGTTAGCATCATGTTTATCTTTGAAAGATCTTCTTTTTATTTTCTCTCTGGGAAACAGTAGGTTGTATAGCAGCAGGCGTGCTATGTTTCTTACAACACTGCATTTATCTTCCTCCACAGTTTGGTCTCTCTCTTTTTAATTTCGGCACGTAACTACATTTTAAAATGCATGCAAATTAAGTTTGTTTACCAAAAAAAGAAAAAAAAATTTTTTATTTACTTGCTCTTTAATGAAATTAACATTAAATTAGACATTTATTTAATCCTAAAATATTTTTATTAATATACATTATTATTTTCATAGAATATATTAATCAACCAAGTGTCTGAATAATTGAATCAGTCTCATAACCCTTAACATGGGAGGTAATGGTGAAATACGGTGTTAAGTGAACAAACTCACAAACATCCTCTCTTTCCCAGAAGGCTTGGAGGAAGTTCATGTTAAGGATGATGATTCAGCATTCTGGTATTGATTTGTTAGATGGGTGACTAATTGCTGGAACCTTTTTAAATGGGAATGGACAAGGTTCAGTTGTAAGCAGCCTAAAGAGGGATGTTTGTTGTAACGATGTAAGGGCTAAAGAGGCTCTGAGTGTTTTAGTAATTCCAGTGGGACAAAAGAGAGAGATGCAGGTTTATAGTGCACAAATAGATATACTGTATACTGTATACTAGCGGTCAAAAGTCTGGGGTCTTTTTATTTATTTATTTATTTATTTATTGAAATAAAGAAAGAAAGAAGGAAAGAAAAAATCTTTAATTCTGCAAGGATGCACTAAATTAACAGAAGAGACATTTATATTGTTACAAAATATTTATATTTCAAATAAATGCTTTTAACCTTCCTGTTCACATATGTTGCCACATATGTTGCCAGTAAAGGCTTTCAGCTAAATTTAAACAGTAAAAACTAAAATATTAAAGCATTGTTTTGGCAAATATTGGAATTTGACCTATTAAACCAATTTTGACTCTTTTCACTTATGCCCTACATGCATATGTATTCAGATTTTACACTTCATGTTTTTAAATCTTTTAAGAAAATTTTGGTGGAAGTTGTTCACCCAATTACATTTTAATGTGTGTGCATAAGCAACCGATGAGAAAAAGATGATGCCTTTGAGGCAAGATGCCAAAAAAACTAAACTTGATGTTTTGAAGCAAAATAAAAACTCTAAGTCTTTCTGACAATTTTAGAATATCTAATTGCATTACATGTCCATGGAATTCGTGCTTCTGAAACTCTCATGCCTCTGAAACTCACATACCTCTGAAACTCTCTTTTTGGAATAGAGCCTTGAGAAGAACAAATCACACCTTTCAAGGATGAAGATTACGAGTGCATGGAAACATGTTCACTTACAGTGCGGCTTGTTATGAGCTTTAGTATTTTGAAAATGAGAACACCAAGGCCAGTATTGCCCTTAATAAAAACTACATGCAAAACGGGATTCCTGCGGGTGGAATCATAGCCCCGGGTGAGATGTTGGAAATCAGCTCAGAGGCTAAATGAAAGGATATAATTTTTGTAAGAAAAGAGGAAGATGACATTGTGTCCATTGGAGAGATCTCAGAGGAACATACAAGTAAGGATAGTGATTCCCAGAGTGATTCTAACAAGGACGCAGACTCTGGAATGGGCCAAGGAAGCATCACAGACAGGATGGAGGCAGTGGAAGAGTATGATTTATACAAAAAATGGCCATGTTCTTTTGGTGTTTTAATTCAGCTTTGCCATCACGGGAATAAATTGCATTTAAAAAATATATTAGAATAGAAAACAGCTCTTTTAAATTGTTTTTAATATTTAATACTGCATGTGTGATCAAATAAATGCAGACTATATGTTATTCCAAACTTTTGACCAGTAGTATAGGTACCTTAACATAAAATATAAAAACGATGACGTGCAAATAACAGGTTTGTACTGAGAGCTGTTGTCATTTGTCAAAACCTTGTGATCTGTGAAGTTGAGCCATGCTTGCGTTTTTCTGTAAGTCTAACCTTTCCATTTGTGTGTCATTGTTGTGTCTTGAGCAGAATGTTCCGGTCCGCTGGGCATGGAGGGTGGAATCATCTCCAACCAGCAGATAACGGCCTCCTCCACTCACCGAGCTCTCTTCGGCCTCCAGAAATGGTACCCCTACTTTGCCCGGCTGAATAAGAAGGGTCTTGTGAATGCCTGGACCGCAGCCGAGAATGACAGATGGCCCTGGATTCAGGTAACAGATTGACACGGGCAGATTAAGTCTGGATGAAGATCCATCAGCAGTGAATGAACCTGTAGTTGACAGAAATATTTTCTTCCTGTCAGCCTGTTTATCTAAAAATGATGATCATTGATAGAGTGTTTTTTTGTTCTTTGTTGACATACTTCAGTAGATATTGCCAAAGCACTGCAGAAATACATATAAAAAAGCTTTAAAGAGAAGTAATAATAATAATTGACCACCAATAATATTTGATAATAATTTAGCAACAAATTATTTCGTGACTGGTAATGGTTTCTGAAATTTTAATTTTAATTTTTATTTTTTCTCTCTCTCTGTTTTTATGGTGGTGCTGGCTGCTAAAAAGAAGTGGTTAATCCAGTCAAGAAGCCTTGTTGAAATACCAAAAACCCCAGCAACTAAAACATAACATGCTGGTGACAGTTTATGCTGTTTTGGTTGCTGTTGTTGTTTTTGTTTTCTTCAAGCTCTGAATTTAGTAGGATGTCTTTATCCATGCACTCTAAAAATCAAAACAGTTGTTTTTCTAACAAATTCTCTCCTTGGCTGCAACTCTGTCGGTATTCAGGAATGTTTCAAAAGTGTTGTCCATTCACAGAACTGCTTCATGTTAGTCCATCACCATTGATTGATGGCAATGGCAGGCTTACATCTTTGTGTATCAATCAATTTCTTTGAGTTTCTTCAGTGGATGGTTTAGTATTCATATGCAGTTTCTTCAGCAGAGCACATTTGACAATCACAGTGGATGGAAGTCTCAGTCCATTTATCTCTAGTTTTACGATGAGTAGTCTCATATCAACCTCAGATTTATTCTTTAAATGCCTGCTTGTAAAAGAAAGAAAGACTGAATTGGATCCTTCGTTGAACTGATATTCAGCAGGTAGCCCATTCGGTAACGTAATGTAAAACTCTGACCTCTGTGAGGAGCTGAGATGAAATTCAGCTGAAGAAAGAAATGGTAGGGCGAGTCTGACTGCAGACTTGTGAGCGTAACACGTTAACCACTGTTCGTGCACCGGTAGCTGCGCACAGGTAAAGAGCGAGGATTTTAGGTGGAGAGAGAGCTAGAAAGGCAGGCAGGGAGGGGAAAGTAGTAAAAATAGAGAAATCTAAAGTATTTAGGGAGTTTGTTTGACTTTAATGATGCCTCTTGGGATGAAGCTTTTGGTGCTGTGGAGCTGCTGCTTTAGAACACAGAGAGGTGTGTTAGCAATATCAAATTGGCTTAAGGCGATATGCTGTGGTAGTTGCCACATGACCTCTCTTTATCTCTAGTCATTTAAATTAGAGGTGACATGCAGTGTTTGTTTGTCTGTCGCTCGTTACCATCCTTTTTCTTCACTGTCATTCTTTCCTGTCATTTCTACCTTGGTTTCTTACTGTCTTCAAGACATCAGGTGCTGTGGTGATGAATAAAATACAAATATATTGTCATTTAGGGTGGGGGTGGGGGTGGTGCCACCACTACTTGTTTTATTAATATACAGAATTATGTTAGAGTGGATTGGAACTCAAAAGCCTCATACTCAAAGCAGAATGTTATCTGTAAACCAGTGATATTTCATATCTGCGATATGAAATCCCAAGACTGACAGCAGCAGATGTAGGGATGAAGTTTTGGAATAAGTTCCATTCCAGAGTTCATTTGAGAACTTGAACTGATGAGTGAGAACTTTTGTTAAATTGTTGGTGAAAACTTTGCTTTTGCCATTTTGTGATATCAGTTTTGTGATGCTCATAAACACTAGAAATAAAAAATTCATTGTTTTAATAACACTTAAGTCTCTTATGCTCAACAACGATGAATTTACTTGATAATAAATTATAGTAAAAACAGTAATATTGTGAAATTTACACCTGTGATGACAAAGCTGAATTTTCAGCAGCCATTACCCCGATCTTCAGTGTCAAATTATCTTTCATAAATCATTTTAATATGCTGTTTTGGTGCTCCATGTTAATATTTTTGTGGAAACCATCATACATTTTTTTTAAGATTCTTCTATGGAAAGTTTAAAAAAGGAGCTTTTATTTAAAAATATAAATCTTTTATAGCACTATTAATGTCTTTACTATCACTTTTGATCAATGTAATGCATCCTCACTTAATAAAAGTATTAATTTCTTTTAAATAAATTCTTACAGGTGTATTTGTTTATAAAAATATAAAGAGAATGATCTAGAGGTAGACATGGATTTATGTGAGGGTAGAAGCAGCAGATTTGTCAGTGGCACTTGCATCTTGACTTTCTCAGTTGTGTGAAATTGCTTTGTGACACACTTGGGAAATTTCTTTAAGCCCATAATGGACAAAAGCGTGAGATTTCATAACTGAAGAAGTGGCACTTTTGGACGTGAAGGAAGTGAAATACTCAGCAGCATGCTTTATTCTTTTATTTATTTCATTTCTTGAGGGGGATCAGGATTTGTCACGTCTCCTCAATATCCTGAATCTCACCATTCATTTAAGTTCTTTACTGTAACTTCCAAGGCTTTTATTAGAAAATATCAGCACTTATCCTTGCCAGGCATGTTTTAGTGTAACCTGTCGGAGTCCATTTATGTCATTTATCCTCAGTTTATCTTTTCAAATATTGCAACTACACTACTAATTCAAGTATCTCAAGGTAGAAATTTGTAACTGCTGTCAGTTTTGGGTATATTAACCACATTGCCAATAACACTCACACTCATTTGATTCAGTGTCAAGGCCCCCCCTTTCCTTAGTGTTTATGAGACTATATTTGACCCATCTACACAACCTAGTTAACTCTACAATAACAATAACAATGCAACTTACAGTAGTTGTAGATGTATTTTAAAAGGTAATAGTGATATCTGTGGTGCTGGAGACAGGGCTGAGGTTCCCAGCATGCACTGTGGCATTAATAATCTGTGCACGCTATGCTTTACTGTTCACTGTTGTACTGTTTGCTGTATTATTTGCTGTGTTTGCGGCAACTTTAAGTCATGTAGTGTTAGCTGCATGAGTGCTTTATATGTCAAGTATGAAGTTATTGAGTAATTGTGGTTTGTGTGTGGGATGATAAGTATCTTGCACATCGAATTTGTAACTGGGGCTCTGTGTTTATTCTGCAAAGACATCATACTCTCTAGATTATTGTTAGCCGAGCACAAATAACATGAATTAAATGCAAAATACAACACTGTTTCAGGAAGTCTTGTCGTGACTATGAGAGGAAAATTCCAAAAGGTTATATAAAATCACGCAGCATGGACCAATTAATGGATGATGTGTTTCAGGTCACATAATCATTATCTTCTTCTTTCTTTTTTTTTTTTTTTTTTTTGGAATTAATGAATATATCTACCATTCAAAAATTTGGAGGCAGATTTTTCTTTTTCTTTTTTCTTTTTAGAAGCTAATATTTGCAAGCATGCATTCAAATGATGAAATGTAACAATAAATACTTGTATAATTATAATGTTATAATATAATGTAACATTATATAATTATATGTATAATGTATAATGTAACATTATATAATTATAATATAATGTTATATTTCAAATACATGCTGTTCTTTTGAACTTTCTATTTATTAAAGAATTCTGAAAATTGTATCATCGTTTCCACAAAAATATTAAACAACACAACTGATTTCAACAATGATCATAATAAGAAATGTTTCTTGAGTGCCAAATCAGCATATTAGAATGATTTCTGAAGGTGCAGGTGACACTGAAGAATGGAATAATAGCTGCTGAATTCAGCATTTCATTACTGGTATAAATTACATTTTAATACATTAAAATAGATTTAAATATGCATATATTGTATATTTTATTTAAATAGATTCAGTTGTAATAATAGTTCATAACATTGTTTTATTGTATTTTGCATCATTTCAAAGAGATTTCTTTCAAAAACATTTAAAAAAAATCTTATCAATCCCAAACTTTTGAACATTAGTGCATATATACAACTAAAATGTGACAATATGCAGTGATGTTAGGATTATTTTCTGTGTACACTTTTTTTCTCTCTCTCGTTCTGGCAGCTTTGACAATGTGGACCAGCTGTCAATCTGGTTCTTATGTGGCCTCTGTCACTCTTTGGTCTATGAGTTTGACCCAAACTCAACCTAGCTGAACAGTCCAGAATAAAAATTCACTAACTCTAGTCAGTTTACTCACTTGCCTGTGGCATATGTCTATCTGGCCTCTCTGTTTCACAGTACAGAAATTTTGATCCTCAACATTTCATTGGCTGGTTCAAATTTGAGGCATCTCTTTCTGTTCTTCTTCCTCTCTTGGCATTTCAACCAGACTCTGCATCTTGCAGTCAACCTTTAATTGCACACTGGTCTAAAAACCTTGGGAAAATTTGTGAAAATCATGGTTACATCACATTATTATTGCCTAAAATCTGTTTTTCACCCAACGCTGAAAGGTTTAAATGCACAGCATTAAATGTAGTTTCTGCTTTGCAGCATGTTTCTCGTAAAAGGAGAAAAAAAAAAAAAACATAGTGTCTTTTTTGTCTGCAGATCATCCCTCTAGACACCAGTGACTAAATCCTGAGGGCTGATGCTGTTGATAAAAAAAGGTAGCACATTGTGTTGTCTTTAAAAATGCGCTCCCCGCAGCAGAAAGCCTGAATGTTTGAGGTGGGATAATTATGGCTGTGCGTGACTCAGCAGATTGTGTCATAGTATAGGCTTAATAGGCTGGTTAACCACTTTTGAAGTGGTGGAGTTCACTCCTGCAAGCATGTTCCTGCGTAAGATGAGTCATAGTTCATTACGAGTTAATGAGCGAGGCTGTAAGCCATGCCACTGTCTAGATGGAAGACAGTAGTGTTAAGCATTCACACACCAGCAGAATACTGCTCTCAGTGCTATATACACTGAACAAAATTATAAATGTAACACTTTTGCCCCCATTTTTCATGAGCTGAACTCAAAGATCTAAGACTTTTTCTATGTAAACAAAAGGCCTATTTCTCTCAAATATTGTTCACAAATCTGTCTAAATCTGTGTTAGTGAGCACTTCTCCTTTGCCGAGATAATCCATCCACCTCACAGATGTGGCATATCAAGATGCTGATTAGACAGCATGATTATTGCACAGGTGTGCCTTAGGCTGGCCACAATAAAAGGCCACTCTAAAATGTGCAGAATGTCTAAAATGTCCGAAAACCAGTCAATATCTGGTGTGACCACCATTTCCCTCACGCAGTGCAACACATCTCCTTCACATAGAGTTGATCGGGTTGTTGATTGTGGCCTGTGGAATGTTGGTTCACTCCTCTTCAATGGCTGTGCGAAGTTGCCGGATATTGGTAGGAACTGGAACACGCTGTCGTATACGCTGATCCAGAGCATCCCAAACATGCTCAATGGGTGACATGTCGGGTGAGTATGCTGGCCATGCAAGAACTGGAATATTTTCAGCTTCCAGGAATTGTGTACAGATCCTTGCAACATGGGGCCGTGCATTATCATGCTGCAACATGAGGTAATTGTCGTGGATGAATGGCACAACAATAGGCCTCAGGATCTCATCACGGTATCTCTGTGCATTCAAAATGCCATTGATAAAATGCATCTGTGTTCATTGTCCATAACATATGCCTGCCCATACCATAACCCCACCGCCACCATGGGCCACTCGATCCACAACATTGACATCAGCAAACCGCTCACCCACACGATGCCATACACGCTGTCTGCCATCTGCCCTATACAGTGAAAACCGGGATTCATCCGTGAAGAGAACACCTCTCTCCAAAGTGCCAGACGCCATCAAACGTGAACATTTGCCCATTCAAGTCGGTTACGACGACGAACTGCAGTCAGGTCGAGACCCCGATGAAGACGACGAGCATGCAGATGAGCTTCCCTGAGACTGTTTCTGACAGTTTGTGCAGAAATTCTTTGGTTATGCAAACCGATTGTTGCAGTAGCTGTCTGGGTGGCTGGTCTCAGATGATCTTGGAGGTGAAGATGCTGGATGTGGAGGTCCTGGGATGGTGTGGTTACACGTGGTCTGAGGTTGTGAAGCCGGTTGGATATACCGCCAAATTCTCTGAAATGCCTTTGGAGACAGCTTATGGTAGAGAAATGAACATTCAATTCATGGGCAACAGCTCTGGTGGACATTCCTGCAGTTAGCATGACAATTGCACGCTCCCTCAAAACTTGCGACATCTGTGGCATTGTGCTGCGTGATAAAACTGCACATTTTAGAGTGGCCTTTTATTGTGGCCAGCCTAAGGCACACCTGTGCAATAATCATGCTGTCTAATCAGCATCTTGATATGCCACACCTGTGATGGATTATCTCGGCATAGGAGAAGTGCTCACTAACACAGATTTAGACAGATTTGTGAACAATATTTGAGAGAAATAGGCCTTTTGTGTACATAGAAAAAGTCTTAGATCTTTGAGTTCAGCTCATGAAAAATGGGGACAAAAACAAAAACGTTGCATTTATAATTTTGTTCACTATATATATATATATATATATATATATATATATATATATATATTAGGGGTGAAACGGTTCAACTTTTTCACGGTTCGGTTTGTATCACGGTTTTAGAGTCACGGTTTCGGTACAGTTCGGTATGTTTAGGGAAAAACTATACTGTCAAATAAAAGTAAAGAAAATAAGAATAATCTATTTAACTACAAGCAACAGCATAAATAAATCCGATAGAGTAAAGATACAAATAAAATAAACAGTGATTTTCATTGTTTTTTACAGCATTAGTTTCTTAAGTACAGAAATTTAATAAAGTAATCAAATGTAAAACAGCATTGCATATTTGACTGTATAAATTAAAGATTAATCTTTATTAAAGTTGCAAAAGCGATTCAATCAAGAGCAGTGAGTGATTTCTTTGTTGTTGCTGTTTGATTAATATTAAGAAAGTGCTGTCACTTTAAGAGAATGCACTGGTCCAGTATGTACAGCCGGCTATGTCTGCTATAGGATACTTTCCAAGATGGGCATTTTGACATAATTTTTGTGTGAATTTGTCCATTCAAACACAATACTTCAGAGAGAGCTTAATATTTGCGCGCGTTCTGAGGCACGGGTTTGCGCGCTTCTGATGAGCGCACGCACAAATCTTCTCACTGCGTGTGAGAGCTCGCATCCTCTGGCTCTTAAATGTTTAAACTGACAAAGCTTACATGAGTTTAGTTTAAACACAGATATCAATGTGTGCTGTTCAGGTCTCACCTGTGCGCGAGCACGCTATCAGCACCAGGGTGATGACGGAATAAATGCTCATATTCCAGCATACGGCACTCGCATTGAACAAGAGTGAATGGTTTGTCCACTCTTTTTTTATTTTTTTATTTTATTTTTTTTCCCCCCCCATCGCTGTTGTTGTAATGTACTGGGAAGCCAGAATGCGCATCCATCAACAGAAGCATACATTAGCCGAACCCTGTTTTTTTACGTGTTATTTATAACAAACAATATTGCAGATGCGTTGTCAGATTTAAGTTGAACCGCGGTCCTAGCGCGTGCCGAACCGTGTGAGAAGAACCGTACGGTTCAATTTTTGTTCGCGAACCATACTGCCTAATATATATATATATATATATATATATATATATATATATATATATATATATATATATATATGTGTGTGTGTGTGTGTGTGTGTGTGTGTGTGTGTGTATATATTACCTCTCAGATAGGTCCTTCAAGGTATCTTGGAGAGGTGAGGTATCCAAGTCGCAACATCTAGCTACTGGGGTGCCTCAGGGCTCAGTTCTTGGACCACTTCTCCTCTCTGTCTACGCGGCATGCAAGTTCTGTCATTTCAGAAACATGGCTTTTCGTATCACTGCTATGCTGATGACACTCAACTCTACCTCTCATTCCATCCCTGATGATCCGGCGATAGTTGATCGCATCTCAGCTTGTCTAACAGACATTTCTTGCTGGATGAAGGACCAGTCACCTTCAACTCAACCTAGCTAAGACAGAACTGCTTGTAGTTTCAGCAAACCCATCACTTCATTACAATTTCACCTTCCAGTTAGACTCATCAACCATAACTCCTTCAAAAACAGCCAGAAACTTTGGAGTTGTCATTGATGATAAGCTGAATTTCTCAGACCACATTGCTAAAACTGCCCGGTCCAGCAGATTTGCTTTATACAATATTAGGAAGATCAGGCCCTTTCTTTCAGAACATGCAACACAACTCCTTGTTCAAGCTCTTGTTCTGTCCAGACTTGACTATTGCAATGCTCTCTTGGCAGGACTTCCAGCCAATTCCATCAAACCTCTATAATTAATCCAAAATGCCGCTGCAAGATTAATGTTTAATGAGCCGAAGAGAACGCACGTCACACCTCTGTTCATCAATTTGCACTGGCTACCAATAGCTGCTCGCATAAAATTCATGGCATTAATGTTTGCCTACAAAACCACATCTGGCTCTGCACCCCTTTACCTAAATTCAGTACTTCAGACCTATGTGCCCTCTAGAACCTTGCCTTCTGCAAGAGAACGACACATTATTGTGCCATCCCAAAGAGGCACAAAATCACTTTCACAGGCTTTTCCACTAACTGTTCCCACCTGGTGGAATGACCTGCCCAACTCAATCCGAGCAGCTGAATTCTTAGGCCATCTTCAAGAAACAGCTAAAAACACATCTCTTCCATCTTTATTTAACCCTCTAACTTTAGCACTCTCTATTCTAATTCTATTTTATCTATCTGTCTTCTTTTTATTAAAAAAAAAAACACACCCTTGACCCTCTATCAATTGCATGTTTATTCTCCAACTGCTAGTTTTTCTTTAAAAACTAACACTAGCTTTCTTTTTTCTATTCTATCTACTTGTTTTCCTTGGAAAAAAAAAAAAAAAAAGAAAAACCTTGCTCTGTACTCGTTAGGCTAACCGAGACTTGTCATATGCTTGCATGTTGTTGCTCTTTTGTTGGTTTGATTAATTCTATTGTCCTCTTTTATGATATTTGTAAAAGCGTCTGCTAAATAACTAAATGTAATGTAATGTAAATATATATATATATATATATATATATATATATATATACACACACATATATATATACACACATATATATATACACACATATATATATACACAATACATGCAAAAATTAATAAGTTTGTGAAAGTCTCTTATGCTTAGGCTGCATTTATTTGATCAAAAATACAGCAAGAACAGTAAGATTGTAAAATATTATTACAGATTTTTTTTTTAAACTGTTTTCTATTTTAATACATTTTAAAATGTATTTTTCATTCCCGTAATGGCAAAGCTGATTTTTCAGCAGCTATTACTCCAATCTTCAGTGTCACATGATATTTCAGAAATAATTTTTGCATTTCAAAATTTGCATTTACAGTGTGATATAATATGGTGTCAAAATCTATATCTATATAGTCTACACACTGAATACAACAATGAACATATTGCATCGCATAATTTAATTTGTGGCCAGATTGCCAAAAAAGCAAAAAAAATATTAACCCAAAAATTTTAAATTAATGGAAGACTCAAGACCTGTCATTTACAGACTATTTACAGGGGAAAAACTAACTAAAGAAATAAATATAAAACCCATGTTTTAGGTGTTATTAAACTGACCTCTGTGTTCATGAAGGCAGATATATTTTATTGCTGAAATCAGTGCAGTCTGCAGTGGTGTGTGAGAGTCTCTGTGTGTGTCTGTTTATGTCTGTGCAGAACTCTCATTCTCCTACCACCCACCACAGTGACTTAAAAACCCTGTCAGTGGCTGGAGAATTGAGATCATGATTGGTAAACGACTCTTGCGTGATTGGGTGTCAGGCTGATAAACAGCCTTTGGGAATTACAACCATTTTATGTTCACTGTCCGCAACCAAATCAATTTCCGCAAAACTGACAAATATTGCCGTGCCAGATGTTTCCAGTGGCCCCTCCACACATGGTGCCAGTGTGCATCTCCATTAGATGAAGTGACTCCAGCATCTGTGGCCATTATGAGCGTGAAGTATCACCCAGTCATGGCCTTTTAGTCACGCGGATTTAATTGGTCATCCCTGTTTTTGTCTCATGCAAGTCTATGAAAGGATAGATTGAGATTAATTGGTGTTATAATTAACATTATGGGTGGACTATGTGACCAGAATATTATATCACAGTAGAAGTAATTTTATATCACAGTAACGGTATGTGGAACTAGATCGTTTTCTTCATCTTCTTCTTCTTCTTCTTCTTCTTCTTGTAAAATTACATATATTAAATAACCTTGTGGTGATGTTTTATTTATTTATTTATTTATGAATAAAATATTTTGTGATGCATGACAGACGAATTCTAATATTATCCATTGCAAAAAAATCTGTCATCAGAGAATATTTTGACTGTACAGTGCATCTGGAAAGTATTCACAGTGCTTCACTTTTTCCACATTTTGTTATGTTACAGCCTTATTCCAAAATGAATTCAATTTATTATTTTCCTCAAAATTCTACAAACAATACCCCATAATGACAACATGAAAGAAGTTTGTTTGAAATCTTAAAAAAAAAAAAAAAAAATCACATGCAAAGGTATTCACAGCCTTTGCTCAGTACTTTGTTGAAGCACCTTTGGCACCAATTACAGCCTCAAGTCTTTTTGAGTATGATGCTACAAGCTTTGTACATCATCATTTGGCAATTATCTGCCATTCTTCTTCTCATCTCTTCACCTGTCAAGCTCTGTCAGGTTGGATGGGGGCAGATGCACATTTTCAGGTTTCTCCAGAAATATTTGATTGTGTTCAAGGCCAGGCTGTGGCTGGGCCACTCAAGGACATTCACAGAGTTGTCTATAAGCCACTCTTGCTGTATGCTTAGAGTCATTGTCCTGTTGGAAGGTGAACCTTCTGCCCAGTCTGAAGTTCTGAATGCTCTTGACTGGGTTTTCATTAAGGCTATCTCAATATTTTGGTGCACTGAGCTTTTCTTCTACTCTGACGAGTCCCTCAGTCCCTGCCGCTGAAAAACAGCCCCACAGCATGAGGCTGCTACCAGCACACTTTACTTTTGGGATGGTACTCTGCAGGTGATGAGCAGAGCTGGTTTCCTTCAAACATGATGCTTAAAATTGAGGTTCATCATGCCAGAGAATCTTGTTTCTCAGAGTCTGAGGGTCCTTTGGGTGCTTTTATGCAAATTCCAAGTGTGATTGAGTTTGGCCACACTGCCATAAAGACCAGATTGGTGGAGTGATGTTTGTCCTTCTGTAGGTTTCTCCTATCTCCACATATGATCATAGAGCTCAACTAGAGTGACCATCAGGTTCTTGGTCACCACTCTAGACAAGGCCCTTCTCAATCAATTGCTCATTTTGGCCAGGAGGCCAACACTAGGAAGTGTCCTAGTGCTTCCAAACGTCTTCCATTTACGGATGATGGAGGTCACTGTGCTCATTGGGCCCTTCAGTGCGCCAGAATTTTTTTTTTTGTACCCTTCCCCAGATCTGTGCCTCGATACAATCCTGTCTCGGAGGTCTACAGACAATTGCTTGGACTTCATGGCTTGGTTTGTGCTCTGATATGCACTGTTAACTATGGGACCTTATATAGACAGGTGTGTGCCTTTCCAAATCATGTCCAATCAACTGAATTTACCACAGGTGGACTCCAATCAAGTTGTAGAAACATCTCAAGGATGATCAGTGTAAACAGGATGCATCTGAGCTCAATTTTGAGTGTCATTGGCAAAGGTTGTGAATACTTATATACATGTGATTTTTTTTTTTTTCATTTTTTATTCTTAATAAATTTGCAAAGATTTCAAACAAACGTCTTTCACGTTATCATCATGGGGTATTCTTTGAAGAATTTGGAGGAAAATAATGAATTTAATCCATTTTGCTGTAATATAACAAAATGTGAAAAAAGTGAAGCACTGTAAATACTTTCTGGATGCACTGTATGCTGAGCTGCATTTAAGGTGTCCAAATGAATTTAAAAAAATAAAATAAAGTAAAATAAAATAAAATAATTACTGTTATTATTTCTATCCACATTTATGTAAATACACACATTTTACACATACAGTAATACTGCAGCATGGTATATATTGTCAATAACTCCCAGTCCTAATAAACATTTAGGAAAAATACTCAGCTTGTGAGATATTTCTGAATGAATCAAAGACTTGAATTTGTTGAGTAATGCATGTAAAGTTCTCTCAGTAATGTGACAGTAATTACTGTTATTTCTAAATACTGCACAAGCCTGCAAGCTTTTCAAATTACAGGATTTCTCAGCAGCGCTATAGAAATTCACAAAGTGATTGTTCTTTCAAAAACTTGACGTGTTCTCCCAGCATGTGCTGTAGCCGCTGTCAGTGGTTTAGTGAGTTTTTGATACATCTTCAGTTCAGAGACTTAAAGGCTAGGAGAACGAATTCAGCTCGTGATTTGTGTGGCCCCTCAAAATCCCAGTCCATTGCTCACACACAGTAGGATGGTGAATTAGCTGTCATCAAGTGTAGCTGACTGTGAAGCAACATGCGCACACACACACACACACACACACTCCCCACTCAGTGATAACAAATCATTTTAAACCCTGTATTATGACTATTACTTTCCCCCATTTCATGGCTGTCTGTCTACGAGCCTGAGCTGTCTTCCTCTACCCTTCCACACTCTAAGCACTCAGCTTCGCTCCACGCCCCGTCCCTCAGGAGCCTCTCAGACAGCTTTTTACCTCTGGGGAAAACAAAGACTTGACTGACTGCTCTCACTCGCTGTTTGAAGGCTGACTAAACGCCTTAACTTAGTCTTGGGTCTCCAAGCATTTCTCCATTAGTTAGACAGAGGAGTTATGCTGAAAAATAGTGTGGGAGTTATTCTGAAAGGCTCATTACTTGCAGATCACCTCTTTGCTCAATGATGGCGGTTTATGTGTACATATATAGAGTGTGATGGATAGGGTTGTGCCATATGTACACAAGTGTATGCATTAATACATGTGTATGCGTTCAGACAGCAGGAACACAGGCTGTGAGTCGAGCATCAGCATGCGCTCATTTCCATATTGCTCTCGGTCTCCCCCCTGTCATGAAGCCATGCAAGAAGGACATTAGTGCTTCTCTCTCTCTGGTGCATGCTGGAAGTGTGTAGGAGGAAGCTGATGTGAAATTTCTTTATTTTAATTTAGTCTTTTGGGTTCTACGGCATATATTTGCTACATCACTGGTTCTCAACTGGTGGGTCATGACCCCAAAAATGACTGTCAGGTTTGCTCTGATAGGGTCACAGACAGCAGGGACAGAAAACACTGCTGGGTGCAAAATATAAAATGTAACAAACCATATAATCGCGCATGGATGGATAGCAAAAAAAGTGGCTTTAAAAGGGAGGAAGAAAACATATTTTTTGTTGAAGACCATGCATCCAAAAAAGTCTACAGTAAATTTACCTGTCATTTGTGTCATATGGCTATTAGTAGTGTTTAACACAGTATTTGTTTCAAATGGTAAGTGACTGCTGTTTGAAAAATAAATAAATAAATAAATATTAGTTATGCATATTATTATGCTTAAGGAAAATAATAATAATAATACTGCATATTGTTGTGTTTAGGGTAGAAGTTTTTTTTGTTTGTTTTTTTTTTAATTGCAAGTTACTTTTCTGCTGTTGCGTATGCATTTACCAAATTGTTATGTTAATAATTAATATAAGTAAGCAAATAAATAACAATTAAATGAACAAAGTTGTTTTTTTTAGTTACACATATTATTGTGCTTAGGGTAATGTTAATTAATGTCATATTAATCATTTCAAGAAATGTGATATTAAGGTAGCATTTTAGTATAGGAACCAATTCTCACTATTAACTAGTTGCTTATTAGCATGCCTATTATTAACATATTGCTATTTATTACTACTTATAAGCACATGACTACATTCTACATCCCTAATCCTACCTAATACCTAAATTTAACAACTACCTTACCAACTATTAATATAAGCAGCAAATTAGGAGTTTATTAAGGCAAAATAATAGCAAGAATTGGACCTTAAAGTGTGACTGATATTAATTATGCCTTTTCTTGTGGTTAGGGTAATATTAATCAATTTTAGTGTTTTGAGGGCATTTTGTTGTTAATCATATCCAGTAAAGGACATTTGTAGTGTTGTTGGGTTACCATCTGATGTCCAATGAACATTCTAGGTCCTGAGGCAAAAGCAGCTGAGAATCACTGTTTTACATAATCTTATATTAGACTTCTTTTTTCTTGTTCTCCCACTAAGCACTTAAATTTGAGTGATAGTGTCTGTTAGACCAGAGCTGTGCTGCACTGAGTCGTGACCTACACAACAGTTTGGCTTGGCATGGTGTCAGTCCCTCTGGGCACGTCCTCCCTCCCTCAGCAGGTTCAGTTGTACTTCAGATTAACACTAACACTGAGGATGTGCCCTGCTGTGGAAGAGCAAACTGACAGTGGTGGCGCGAAATGAAGATGGGGTGAAGTTATGAGCCAATTATGTTATGGTTAAACTTGTCTGTTCAGAGCCGTTTTACTCTGCATAGAAGCTGCATCAATGCAGTAAAAGACTGACACGTAGTGTTAAATGTTTCACATGAATGTATTTACACAACAGTCACTGTGTATCTCACTTGAATGTTGATTATTGATTTGCTTGCACAGTGGACTGAATACATGATGCAGGTTGATTGACATGACAGAATGGCAGTGGAAAGACACAGTAGGAGTCTTAGCCAGTCCAGCTGCTTTCCTGTGATGTGAAGGACAGGTTTTAGAGTTGAATCACACAGTTGGGTCCCGCACTGTTTACTGTTCAAATTTCACTTTTACTTTCTCAACATAGTCTTCTTTGCCTGTTTTCCTTCACAATAAAGAAAGCCACAATAAAAAAGTGTTCAAAAAAAATTACCACTTTCTAAATAACAGAAATATTAAAAAAGACACATTTAAATAAATGAATTTCAGACAGAGCCAAATTGTCCATCAATCCCAAAAAAAAACCTAGAAATAATTATACAACTCTATAATTTGAAACCAATAAAAATAGTCAGTAGAATTGCTAATCATTGCTAGTTATTTCCTCCACACTGTTTTTCGAAGTTGTATTAAATGAAAGATTATTGCTGTATGTTACAAGAAAACGTCATTTATGTTTTTCTACTTAAGAATTTCCTATTTAATTCAATGTGTTACTTCTTGTTTCTTTGTTTGTAAAAATTACTAGCAATTTCTAAGTGAAAATTGTTTTTGTATTTTTTTTTTCTCTGTGAACACAGGTTATGAAAGCAGTCCATTTGTGATCAGTTGTGCTTGCAGTTTACCTGTGGTGCTTTAGAAAAAATTCCTTGATATTCTGCAGGCTAGCTACAAAACTAAGCCAGAAGGCTGTCAGGTTGTGTGTGGCCTACCTTATAACCAGAGGTCTGTAGCTATTCTATGTGCAGAGCTCAAAATACTGAAAATGCATCTCAAGCAGAATCAGTGGGGTCCAGAAAGGATCATTCGTATTACATAACAAATAACAAAAAATTTGTATATGGCAATTTTGTTGTCAGTGAGGGACATGTCCTTTTTACAAAGGTCAGCTTTGAATTTTTGAGGTAGAGCCCTGCTTTAAAGATAAACTGCACATCTGTGTGGATATACATGTGATATTACAGCTATAGTTTGTCAAACACAATACGTTCAAAAATTCAAAAGATGCTCTGTGGATGTATGACAAAGCTAAAACAGCCAGATCTTTTCCTAGAGTTCTCTCTCTTTTTGGGCTTCCTAGGAATGTATAATAAAACAGGGCTTGGCTTTAACAGCCAGCGGTGTACTTCAGAACGAGTGACTCTGAAATCAAGAACTGAAAGGGTCTAGTAGAAACAGTTTTGGGCAGGTTGTCTAAATGGAAATTCTGGCTATTCCACGACTACTAGTCTGCAAGAGCAGTTTACTTGTCAGCTAGTCATTGTTTACCTTATATAAATGACTCCCATCTTGCAGTATAAGTGATCTCTGCCATCATTTCTGCACTGATGAAGAGGTTGTGCGAGAGCAGAGATGTCTGAATGTCCAAGTACTGAAAGGGTAATCTCCATTACCATTTGCATTGTCATAAACAGTGCAAAAACAGTCCTATCCTACTTGCATATACTTTTGTCATAGCGTCTGGCTGGTACTTGTTTAGTTTTAGGGTTGTTTGCAAGAATTTAGGCTTGTGTGTGAATGCTCTAAATGAACTCCTTGCCTGGTGTACGTGCTTTGTGTGTGTAAATTGCTCTGGGTCCACTTTATTTTCAGTTTTGCGTAATTACAAATTCACATGGCCTTTACAGGTCAATATATTAATGTCACGCAGCAACACGGGAACACAGTTTATGGTTAGAGGATTTCTGTGGACTACTGAAGTAGAGCTGCAAGATTTGGGGAAAAAAATCTCTTTTGGATTTTTCTGATATAAATTGCAATTGTGATTTAAACTGCTTTTTTTTAATACCCCACATTTGCTGTGCTGGTTTGAAGGTCTGCACAATTTGAGCACAAATTTTGTGATTATACCAAATCACCATATAATAATAATAATAATAATAATAATAATAATAAATGATTATTTTTATTATTATTATTATTATTGTTGTTGTTATCAGTGTCTAATTACCATTTTCAACAAAATTGCTGAAAATATTGAGTTATTTGTAGGTTGTCTGTTAGCTCATTGAAGCTCAAAGGTAAGAACAAGAAAGTGAAAAGTGAAAAAGGTTTTTTTTTTCAGATTTGAGCAATGTTACTTACCTGAATGTCACCTGGTTGAAGGTGGAAAACATGAATTAATACTTTCATGCAGTAAAATGTTAAGACAAAGAAGAAAACATTTTTATTCTATCCATGCTCTATCTCATCCGGTAGTATCAATCCACTACCAGCATTCAAAGATGGGTTTGTCGTGCCAGTGTTCACCGCACACATGAGATTGGATGCTTGATGAGCCTGCGGGAGTTTTCACTGCCTTATTGCTTTTCTTGTCAATGAAGGAGTCAACAGCAAGTATGTCATCCCACTCAGCTTTGAGAACAGGAGATGGTAGGCAATGGCCACATCTTATGTTTCTTAGGACCATCGTCTAACTGGCTCTCCAGTTTTTTAAACACAGCTAGCCGTCTCCTTCCACCCATCATCCCATGTACACAAATAACAGTGGAAGTTTCATTGGCATCAGGCTTAGAATCTTTACTCGCAAAGAGAAAAGACTCAACCATTTTGGCAGTGTTGAGCCAGAAGTCGTTGTTGGCCCATGAGAGAGTGGACTTTAAGGTGTTTTCTTCATCCATTTCTATATCCAGAATTTCACAGGTGCAAAACTTCTTCACAAATCATGAAGAAATAAGAATAATCTGACCAGAGCAGTAATTGCTCTCTGTTTATATTGTTGTATGGAATGGAGACCACCATCAGCCTTGATTGTAATATCATCAACACTGCAAGAGTTTTGTTTAAAAAGTTTTGTTTAGTTTTGTTCTAGCCATGTTGGAAACTCTCTCTGTGTAACAGTTAATTGATTTGCATTACAAACATCTGGTTTATTGTTTGATGTGCAATCATATTAATGGAAGTTAAATGATAAAACTGGTATCATCTTCAGCAGGTTCCTTTTTCAGTTAAGGATAAAGTATACCCAACAATATATAAAGTATACCAATATTTCCAAAGCATACTCCTGAACAAACCACAATTTAAAAATAAAATCTTGCTTGCAATTCTTTTGGCATGTCTTTACATAAAAGAATTAACTTTGCAGAAAGCTGCTACACTGTTGTCAGTGAACAATGCATTTTTACCAGCAAGATTTTGCTGAAATTTCACTTATGTGACTGCATCTTAAGTCACTAAAATGTGAAATGATAAGATGATTTTCAGCGACTCTTTCTGCAAGTTACATCATTACGCCAATAGGCGGCAACAGGTGACTGTCTTCGGGTGAGTCAGCAAATCATTTTTTTTCAAGGATTCATTCAAAAACACTGACTCATTATGAGACAAAGCAAATGTGTGTTATCCTCGGTGTTGCTCAGTGTTCGGCGGTTCTGCATGCTTTGCGGACCAAAAACAGACAAAGTCACCAGCAATGTGAAAATAGTCACTGGTTCAAGAGACAGGAGAGTTTTGGGGCACTTCTCGATTTTTCCTTGTTTACATACTTGTATATTAAACTTAAATATAAAAACAGTTGGTGGTGGTGTTTCAGCATGTCTGTGATTATCAGCGGCCATGACATGTTGCACATAAGCACATAACAAAATTTCTAACCTAAATAAATAATACTAATTTCTATCTCTCTTTCTCTCTGCATCTGTTCCTCTCTCTCTTTTGTTCTGTCTCAGATTAACCTACAGAGGAGGATGCGGGTCACAGGAGTGATAACCCAAGGAGCCAAGCGCATCGGGAGCCCAGAATATGTTAAGTCGTACAAAGTGGCCTACAGCGATGACGGAAAGACCTGGAGGACGTACAAAGTCAAGGGCACGGACGAAGATATAGTGAGACATTTTTTTTAATTAGCAAAAAAGAGCCACATCAGTCACTCAGCATGTGCTTTTGCTTCCCTCTCCGTCTTTTCAGGCTGTATTCTGAGGGGGTTGATGAGCGCTGTCGGGGCCTCAGATGACATACAACGTCCATCATCTCAGATGCCATCTTTTTTACTATTAGAGAATGTCCAGATTTCTTCTAATGACTTTGAGTAGTTTCTCTTTTGATCATTTCAGACACTGTTTTGTTTTTAGAAAAAAATTTCATTAAAAATAGTATTATAATATTGTATATTCTTGTTCTAAATAACTGATAATGGCTAACCCTAACCCTAAATATTTGCATACTAAATTGTGATCAGTATTTTCTTTTAAATATATTTTGCATACTTGTGATTGGTTCTATTTTTTAATTTAATTTGTTCAGAACCTAAGCTTATTTAAACCTTAAAACTTTTTTTTTTTTTTTGCTATCTTGCAAGTACTGATATTTCCTTCGAGAAATGCAAACCTAGTCCAGTTTAAGCTAGTGTTGACCTTTTTACCTCAAACATTTTTCACAAATGACTTCGATTTGGTGTTAGTAAATACTCTTTTGATTAAAAACCAGTATAATAAATTGGGGTGAGTGTGATGGAGCAGCGCTGACCTCTCTCATTTTGTGAAATCTCCCCACGTTCTCCTTCCAGATCTTCCGTGGGAATATTGATAATAACACTCCATTTGCCAACTCTTTCACCCCTCCTATCGAGGCTCAGTATGTGAGGATCTACCCGCAGGTGTGCAGGAGACACTGCACTCTTCGTATGGAGCTCCTGGGTTGTGAGCTCACGGGTGAGTCACCTCAATAGACAGCATACATCATTCTGAGAGCACGTCCAAAGGCGACTTTAGAAGTGTGTTATACCTCTGAAACATTGTCCAGACTGTCAATAAAGCACAACACAACATGGTTAAAGCTAGTTCTCTTTTCTCCTAGCCAGTTCAGGGGATTTATTTTATACACCTCAACAATAAGGATTTTTTTTTCCTATTGATCAGATTGTGTCAGTAGTTACTATATATGATACATTTATTCTTGCTTCAGTGTGTTAGTTGAAGCTAAACACAATTCATAGTTAACCTGTATTCCTTGCAAAAAAGACACTAACCAGCATAGGTTGTTGTGTAACAGCATGTAAATTGGTTTTAGTGTAATACGGTTTTAGGCTAATGACATGCCTATGAATTCTTCAGGGTGTTCGGAACCAATGGGAATGAAGTCTGGCCACATTCAGGACTACCAAATCACAGCCTCCAGCATCTTCAGAACTCTTAACATGGACATGTTCACCTGGGAACCTGGGAAAGCAAGACTGGATAAACAAGGCAAGGTCAATGCCTGGACATCTGGACACAGTGACCAGTCCCAGTGGCTGCAGGTAGGGTTTATTATAAATGTTGAGACAATCTGTTATTATTGTGACTAATTCTACAGAATGCCTGTGAATGATTAAATGTAAAGTTGAAATGTGTTGTAATGAAATGATCACTGCAGCACAGCACAGAGGTGTACATTAAACAACATTTAGAGTTCATCCCTAACACAGAACTTCAACAAAGATCAAAGCATTTTTGTGATTCCTACTCTTTAGCTTCTAGAATCAAAGTTTCAACAAAATCTCAGTTATCTCTTCTCCCTAGAGCTTCTCGCTCACTTGCTTGCTCACTCACTGTTCATTAAGGTAACCAATCACCTTACCTCAGGCTTCAGGCGAGAGCTGTTTGCCATCATTCAAGCCACGCATCTTAATACCACTGTTATCACTTCATATGTAACCATATTTCACTTTAAGCCTAGCTGTAAAATTACTTTTCATTTAGGTTCATTATAATCAATTCATTTGGCTTATTATGAAATGTTTTAATATATTTTTAATACTTTAAAAGGAGGTCTTTTATGGTCACCAAGACTGCATTTATTTGAAAAAATACAGTATAACAGCTCATGAGGTATTAAAAGTGATTAATGTCCTGAGATTACTGAATAAATGCTCCAGTGCAATCACAGAAATTGAGCGAATGTGAGGCACATTTCGGCACATTTCAAATGTCAGTTGCCATGGTGAACTGTGAGCTTCTGCAGTGGTTGCCCCAATGGAATAATCAATACCAGTGGCATCACAGAATGACTTTAGGCTTAATAGATTAATGGAATTAATCAAGCTTAATGACAAATTAAGTATTCTAATTAATCAAGACAATTGCAGTGCTGCAGAAGCGAGAATTACCTCACAAATTGCAGTAACGTTGAAAACGTTTTGACCAAATGGAGGTTCTGCCAGTGATGTGCTCAATCACACTGCATTGAAATCATCAGGTTGTCAATGTCTCAGTTGCTTTTAGGTGCACGTTTCGATTGGAAGTCATTTATATGTCTGTCTATGGATTTTGGTGAAAACAAAGCTGCTGTTATTTGGAACTTTTTTAATGATCTTTGTACTTTCAGTCTGTTAAACAGTTTGGTCTCTGTATGCTGACATGTTCAGTCAAGCAGACATTTTACATGCAGCAAGCACACGTCAATATTGACTAAGGCTCCAAGTGAAAAGTTCATTTGCCTACATTCATTAGGCTGGCTTAGGAACTTGATGCAAATAAAGTCTTATATTGCCAGGCAGTTTGTTTTAGTGAATTAAAATACAGGCGGGAGTCACAAACAACATTATCTTTTACATCTGTCGCAAAGTTTCCCTCCATTAACCAATCAAAAAACAAATCATGCTGCTTTTTCAGGGACTTCTAAGGTCAAACAAACCACTCACATTAAAATGCATATAAATCCCATTGACAGGTTTTAGAGCTGTTTGAATGAACCAATTACTCCCCAGCCTTTCACATACACTGAAAGTCAGCTCTTTTTCCTCTGTTTGGACATACTCCACAGCAAGAAGGCCTCTTGAAGTTTCTGTTGATTGCTTCCAAACATGCTGAGTCGACCAAGAGACAGCGAGGAGACGCCCATCCTCCTTCTCTTACATCTGTCTAGCCTGCCTGGTCTCTCCTCGAATTTTGAAAAATAGCCTTTTCAACTCTTTCCTCTCCCTCCTCTTTGTGTGTAATGAATCGATTTAGTGTCCTCATTTGTGGTTTCCTGTGTCTTCACCACTACTCAAACAGAGATGTGACCTCAGTCCCACAGAGAGAATTTTTAGACTTCATCAGGCAGCCATGAGAAAGACCAATTACATTCATTATGGATCTTAAGTCTGCTCATTACGGACTATATGCATGGACAGTTTGAGAAATCTTAGCAGTGGTTTTCTTCAGTAAAGATGAGGACTAGAATTTATTGGAAATTTTATTAAGTCAGCATTTCTCCAACCAGGGTCCGTCTTAAATAGCCAGGGGGTCCGTTGAAAATTTCTGAATTGAGAACAAAAATCTTTCTGCAAAGCCTTGACAAGCAATATGATAGAGTGCAACCGAGACGGTTTGCTTTTCCAGCAGCCTGGGTTCTGGAAGGATTTTTCCCATTCATTTTCTCCATATAGGCATTTCAAAACATTTTTCAGTAATCTTGAACCAACCCGTGGCTCTAAAAGGAATCACATTACAGCATCTGATTTTAAGCACAGACAAATTTGAACAGAATTTGGAAAAGAAAACGGTACATGTTTGTGTATGTATGGTTGACCATTAATATAATCAAATCTGCAATGACAATACAATATAAAACTATTGATTAAAGCTTATTCATGTGTTTAGTTATTTAGTCATGGTAGCCCAGCTATCAGTCTCTCAGGATTAGATTTAGGGGCCTCTATTTAAAAGCATTTATAACCTTCAGTGGCCTGTTATCTCTGTCTCAAGCTCTTCTTATTAAGACCTCATTTATCATTTCCCTCTAGAGGGGTCTTTCTTTTCAATAGAAATACTTCATACTAACATAGATGTAAAAAAGCATGACTTCATATGTTAATTATAGCTTGAAAGTGTCATTTCACAGACATATTGCAAAATAATTTTAAGTCAAGTATGAATATGTTAACGTCGTGTAAGTTTTGTTAGAGGTCACATATGTCTTTTGAATTGTTCCCTTCGTACTGCAGCCTCACAAGAATTTGACTTTGTATTTTGTTTGGCCTGAGGTCATTTTAGATGGGTTATTGCGTGCTAATTTCATCAGATGATTAGAATATAGGGGACATTGAAAGATACTGTACTGTTCAAAATGTAGGCATCGCTAAGATTTTATTAATGTATTTGTTCATAGAAATTAATACTTTTATCCAGTAAGGATGCGTCAAATTGATCAAAAGACTTTTACATTATTACAAAAAAAAGCAGCAAATCTGGAGCAGCAAATCAGAATATTATGATTTCTGAAGGTTCATGTGATGCTGAAGACTGGAGTAATAACTCCTGAAAATTCACCTTTGCTATCACAGGAAAAAGTGACATTTTAAAATATTAAAATAGAGAACAGTTATTTAAAGTTCCAATAATATTTCACATTATTACTGTGTTTACTGTTTTCATCAAATAAAGCCTTGGTGAGCATAAGAGACTTCTCTCTGAAACACAAAACATCTTAGTGACCCCAAACTTTAGGATGGTACATATCAGTGTGAACAGAGTAAATATTGTACGCTCATTTAAACTGCGGTGTCTGTGGTTGACTCTTTTTCTGACATTTGTAGTCAGCTGCACTTCTGACATTTTAAAGAGCTGATTCAAGTGTTTGGATCACAGTGGTGGTGTGATGCTGTACAGCCAGAGTAAAGTATAACAAATCGCATTAGTCTGCTGCATCCTTTACAACCACGCACTCAAAACCGGTATGTTAGAAGGGAAATTTCACTGTGCAAGTTGTGCACAGCACACATTTTGTTAGCAACGATACCTGATTTACATAATTCCTTTAGGAAATTAGGTGCTAAAACAGCACAGTCTGCATGTGCAAATAAACACAGTAATCAGCGGGCATAATTCATTCTTAGTTAATTCCCTCCTTAATCTCTTACTCAGGGAATTTAATGTACCTCCACCTTGTTTGAGAATTACAAACCTTTTAGCTTTCCATTTCCTTCCTGGCGACTGACCAACCTGTTGGATTGTTCTGTGCACTGGCTGGTCTCCCCGATTCTGCCGCAGGCAGTGTTTTAGTATTAGATACAAAGTCACTGTAGTCTAAGTGAGCAAGTTTTATACTTTGCTTGATATTTGCTGTCCGTGAGGTTATGAGAGTGCAGGACTTAAATATTAACCCAAAAACTGACCTTCTTGGATTTGTTAGAATATTAATTCAGAATCTAGAAACTTTATTCATGGCTATATTATGATGGACTGTATTTGACACTTAGTCCTAGAGGTGTTTGACTGCTCTGCAATGTTTTTTCATTTATTCTGAATTTCAATTGCATTACTGTAATATTAACTTTTTAGACTGATCAGACAGATCCTCAAACACGGTGCTCTGGAATGCAGAAACAAGCTTCACAGTGGCAGAGATGGGATTGAGATTAGAAGCTCTCTCCCTTTTGGAAGATGCTTGAAGATGAGTTAGTGAAATCTTCAGAAGCAAACAGGGACTATGTTTGGTTCCAGATGGCAGAGGCTTATTAGTTAATTATGCACATTAACAGGCTAACCGCATAACACAGAGAGCCTGCCAGAGTGCACTTGGCTCTTTTTAGAACTTCCTTATTACAGAATCATTGCAGCAATGCAAGCATATGCTAAATGTTATGCTGACCCTGCTAGTGCAGCAACAGTTACGACAAAAACCACAGAAGAAACCACATGCAAGAACCATATTAGCTATTTTTTATTATTAAAATGACCTTAGAAATCAACTTGTTAATTTATTCATTTGCTTGCCAATTAAAAGTATTAGATATACCTCTATTGTATATTAGACATGTTAGAAATAATTAAGGCTGTCAAAGTTAATTGCATGTGTCATTGCATGCAATTAATTGTGCATTCAGTTGCTGCATTTATGCATAACCGTTTCATTCTATTCTGTCTGATTTCTAGTCTGATCTGATAATTTGTGCACTTGGAAAGATCTCCTTGTTCAGTATGTATGTGCAGATATAAAATTCTCATAGCAAAGCCCCAGTTTATTAGTAAATAAGAAAGGGCTATTTATAGGCTTTTTTATTTTTAATGTTAATATTAATTTATCAAATTCAGATGGGATGTTAAAACAACAAAAAGGCCAGCAATGGTGTGAAAGAAGCATTCAAAGCTTAAAGCTATTGTGCACTGCCACTCAAAGACATATTGTGAACGAATTATGTTTAAGTCAAGTATATGTTCAAGTGAGGAATATAATTTAATGTTAGTTTTGTTAGTGGTTGGCACATACTGTATGTATTTTAAATGTTCCCTTTATGTTGCAGCCTCACAACTGTTTGGTTTGGTATTTTATTTAACTAAAATAACTATGTCACATCTGGCAGAGGACCTTGTTTGATTTGGTGTGGCTTATAATACATTAACAGTTTGCTGAGAATGGCTTATAATTATTTAATTACAGCATATGATGGGTGCTTTAGTAGTTTCATGTCAAACAAGTAATTTGTTATATTTCATAAATGCAGTGTTTTACTGGCATTTTTTGGCACTAATATGATGTTTGTCAATAACATTTCAAACAGAGTTCAGAGTTGGATCATTTGTAATGGTTCATACATCACATTCCATTGTGGTGGAAGATGTAAATAATGTTTACATAAGACCTCTGATGATTGCTTTGTTTAACTGTGAATATTCAGTATTATATTGTGGTTTATTTTGCTAATCATGTCAGAGTTGCGATACATCACATGAAATATACCGTTCAACCTGTTTAGCCACTGATGCAAAAAATCACCTCCTGAGGACCTGTTTCTCACTCCATGTAATCTCAACAGCCCAAGCATCTCATAAATAAAGCTATTTGCAGGTTCTGACACTCTTTTTCATCTGATAGTCATGTGTTTTGTCAGTTAATTATCTCCTGCGCCTTGATAAATATGCCTGTTGCCCTACATTTAATTAAGAACATTTCTAGCGTTCTCTTCTCCCATGTAGCCAGCTACAGGAGAACTTCTAAAGATGCCATGTTCTCTGATTAACAAGTGCTCTGGCTGAATAAGGTTACAAAGCAGCAGTGAAACAGCAGTGGACTTGCTATTTAATACGTCCCCCAGTGCTTTGCATAAATCACTGTAGATGTCATTAAAGCAAACCTTTTTGTGAGATGCCAGTAAGGGTCTTAATTTACTGATCTTTAATGAGCAAATGGCAAATCATTCACAGCCATCTTATAATCATTCATTGTAAAGAGTGTCATTATGAGTTGGGCAGCAAAAACAAATCTCAGAAATCAGAATTAAGTGACAGTTAGTTTACATCAGCATAGCCTTTTATAATCCTCATTAACACTCTCTTGAATTCAGGTTTTTGTTGTGTGTTACGCTGTAGGCAATATTACAGTTGTCTTGGACAAAACAGAAACTTCTTGACAGTGTTTTTACAATATGCCGAATTCAGCAGAGCGGGCATTTTCAATGAATTCTTGGAAGCCAAGCTTCAACCTCGCATGGTGAATTGTGATCGGATAAAGCATGGAAGGCGGCCAAGAGCATCCAAAACATGAGAAATGCCCAACTTCAAGTGTCAAGTGAAAAACACTATCACTGTGAGAAGTAGGTAAAGATGAGGTTTTTTTTAAACATTGTTTCCAGTTAATGCTGGATTTGCAGTTGTATGTATATATATATATATATATATATATATATATACACACACACATTACTTCATTAAGGCTTGCATTGCCTTATATCGCTTTTTATTTTAAACCCATTTAATCCTGTTGCTAATTTTTTTATTTTTTTATTTTTGGCGGGGGGGGGGGGGGCATTTTGCCTTTTTTAAGATAGGATAATGTAGAGTAGACAGGAAGCAAAGTGGGAGAGAGAGAGAGAAGTGGGTGGGATTGGGAAATGTCCTTGAGCCAGGATTTGAACTCAGGACACCCGTAATGCAGCAGCATTATGTGTCGGCACACTGCCCACTGGGCTATTGGCACCAACATCCTGTTGCTAAAATGACACTATATTCTTCACTCGTTTGCCTGCTCGGCTCCCTGGTATTGTGGATCCCAATGGACTGCGTGCTTCTGAGCACTGTGGAAGGGAGAGCTGACTCTGTGTGTTTCTGGATAATTCCGAACACTGTGACAGATATACTGCAATGGGGACCTGGGTGTTTAAAATAGTCTCACTTGTTGGGCACTCTCCATTCTGAGAGGTGGGCCGAGAGGACTGTGATGCCTGTGGGCCTATGGAAATGGAATGTTATCTCCCTATGCAATGTCCGTTTTCAGTGATCATTTGACAACCGGTTCTGTGAGAAAAACCCAGTTTGTCTTTCTTTTGCTTTAATATCTGGCAATATCCACCCTAATCCAAGCCTAGAGCGGGTGCAGGTTCAAACCCTGATGAGTTTAAGACTAGTGGTAGTCTGCATTTCTTTCATCATAATGTGCGTAGTCTGCTGAGTAAAATAGACTTAATAAGAATATGGGCTGAGTCAGTGAACTCAAATCAGCTTCTGGTCTAAAATCCTCCATTAGTCTGCCTGACTATTTAAAAGTAAAGGACATAATTATAAAGGAAAAAGAAAATATTGTTAATGCTTTTAATAACCATTTTATTGGGAAAGGAAAGGGAAAGGGAAGTGGTGTGTGGCCAAGTATGGCGACCTATACTCGAAATTTGTGCTCTGCATTTAACCCATCCAAGTACATGCACACAGTAGTGAACATACACCCGGAGCAGTGGGCAGCCAATGCTGCGGCGCCCGGGGAGCAGTTGGGGGTTCGGTGCCTTGCTCAAGGGTCTCACCTCAGTCGTGGTATTGAGGGTGGAGAGAGCGCTGGTTATTCACTACCCCCACCTACAATCCTTGCCAGACCTGAGACTCGAACCCACGACCAGGTTACAAGTCTAACTCTCTATCCATTAGGCCACAACTGCCCCGGCCACGAGTGCCCCATTATTGTTGCTGGTTTCACCTCTATTCCTAAAAATTTAAGGGAACATAAGACAAAAGAGAGTATATGTGTTGTTCTACTCAGCTGTTTACTTTTACTCCTACTAGAACAAGTTTACAAAGCTCTATCAAATTTAGATTGTAAAAAAGTCAGCGGAGTCTGATAAAATAGAGCCTTACTTTTTAAAATTTGCTGTAGGTCTCATAGTAGAACCTATCACTTCTATTTTTAATTTAAGCTTAACTTCACATGTAATTCCTTGTGCATGGAAATCAGCCATGGCTCTTCCTTTGCTAAAAGGGGCTGACCCCTATAAATTAGTTAACTATCATCCTACTTCAAGGTTATCAGTGATGGCAAAAGTTTTTGAGTCTTTTATAAATGATCAAGTAAAATGTTTTTTTAACTGAAAATAATACTTTAATTCCAATCAGGCTTCAGGTCAGGCCATATGGTCACAAATCATATCATTACTTGTTCAGATAATAATAAACACTGTGCTGCTCTATATGTTGATCTTTCCAACACATTTGATTCAGTAGATCTAAAAATTTTGTTGCAGAGTCTCAGTTGCTTAGGGTTTAGTAAAATGAGTATAAATTGGTTCAATAATTACTAATCAGAAACAGTGAAAAAAAAAAGTGTGTCGCAGTTGAAAACGTCGCTTCTACAGAATTAAAAATCAATAAAGGTGTCTCACAGGGATCTATTTTAGCACCAATTCTATTTTCAATTTATATAAATGACCTAGGTCATGAGAAAACTGCAGCTAAAATACATTCATATTCTGATGATACAATAATCTGTACAGTAGCACAGTCTACAAATCAAATCATAGAGCTATTTACAAGACTCTTTTCGGTTATTGTAATCTTCATTTTTAAATTTAAAATGCTTTAGGGTATAATACAAATTTTAAATACTAAATATATAGTCTTTACTCGCAGTTGGACTAAAATAGATGCTCTACCCATTTTAAACTTAGAAGTGGACTGTATGGAGTTAATTGCTATAAATACTTGGGGATATGACTTGATGAAAGGTTGAGTTTTAATATTCATATTGAAAATCTTTTTAAAAAGCTCGGGCCTAAATTGGGTTTTCTCTTTTATTTAAAGATTTTTTATTTTTTTTCACTGAAGCTAAAAAGATAATTATCCAAAGCTGTTTCCTTTCAGTGCTGAATTATGGTGATATGATTTATATGCATCCAAACCTATCTTCACTAAAAAAAGTTGGATTATATATCATGGTGCAATACAATTTGTGATGAGAGTTTCTACACATACTCATCATTGTACTTTATATGAACTGGTTGGTCTTATATCAGAGGAGAAAAATGCATATGCTGCTGTTTATTGTTAAGGCATTATTAGGTAAATTGGCAGCTTATATCTGTAAAATTTGATCATATTACGTATGCATATGTTAAACACACTCACTACAGACGCACCCCAAAACAAAGGTAGCACAGTCAGCGGCACTGAGCAGAGTTTCGACGCTGCAGTGTAAATACATTGTAAGCCAACCTGTGCCCATAAATGGCAAACTGTTTTACTGACACCACATAGATGTGAGGCCAATCTAAAGAGACTACTGATCTGTCTACACTTGAACAAATTGCTCAAGTGGAGGAGCCTGGGCATGGGACAGTAATTAGGAGTAATGCAAGATTGATTCATTCTCAGCGGCAATGCCTTGATTAATGTCAGGCTCTCTGCAAACAGAAACATGTGTTTGTGTTAATCAGAAGGTCTGGTATAATTGCTCTGTGTTTGGAGGGCTGTTTTGGTATGTAACCTGGTGGATGCTTCTGGCAATGAAAACGGGTTCCCTTAGTCAACAGAACCGGGTGCATCTTGTCATGTCCACAACTCAAAGCCGCTACTTGCGTGTTGATTAAATTTCTGCTCTGTCGCAGTTGTTTATTATGTACACACTTCAAAAATGGAATGTGTCACCGCCCAAGACAACATATCTGAGAAAACTGCTGCCTTGGAAAAATGAGGGAATCGACATGACAGAAGTTGAGAGGAATTGTAATTGTCTCCTAGAGCAGTAATGATGACTAGCTAAATAAAGGCTGGGGCTACTGCCGTTTTGATTAAATGTCACACATGAAAAATGAAGCTCAACAAGCGGCCATCAGTGCTCGTGGAAAGAAGGATCTACAATATGCCCTGGGATTTACCATTTATGGGATCAAAACAATCCACAAATATTCTGGCACACCAAAATGTCTGAAATATGTTGGTAAGTGGCATTCTTGTAGTGTAGCCACTTTTTTAAAACCTTTTTTTTTTTCTCCCTCAAGCTATTAAATTCATAAGTATGGTTGGTTGACATGCATTGCTTCATGCCGAATGGAATAGCTTTTTAATGTTATATGTCTTATTACCCAGCCTTGTAAAGGAATCGATAGAAACGTTACCTAAAGCCATGTTGTCTCACTGAACTAATTGTGAGTTGGAAACAAAGTCTTCAGGATTCCAATACAATTACTGAACAGACAAAAAATAGAATTTTCATGATTCTTGGTTCCAATCCAGCACATAAATGAAACGGAACAGCTCCCTCAACGAGTCGAATCCCATTTGAGCTTTGGGGAAATAAGCCTTTATTTCACCATAAAAAGCAATATACTTCTACACATTCCCTTTAGTTTTTAGTTAATAAATTATATACTTTTTCATGATTCTAATTGGTCAGTCACAACATTCTGTGACCACATATTTGTGTATAATTGTCCATTGTCCCTGGTCATTATCACAAAGTTTATCATTTCTGTGCCACTAGCATTTCAAAACACAATTGCAAATAAATAAATAAATAAATAATAAAATAAAATAAAACAAACAAAATTCAATTAAAACACTAAATATATATTAATATACATATAATTATATCCTCATTTGTAAGTCGTTTTGGATAAAAGTGTCTGCTAAATGACTAAATGTAATGTAAATGTAAATGTAAATAAACTATTGTAAATTGATGCCCATTCTGCCATTGGTGAGATAAACAAGGCACCAGCAAGAAGTTTTTTATTTTCAGATCATTCCAACACTACAGAGTCACATTGTACACTCTTTGGAAAAATTTAAACTACAGATGGATTACTTGTGGTGTTCTTTGCACATTAAACTGCGCCAGGAAAAAGTATTCTACCATTAAATATTGTTCTCTTCACCTTTAACACATTACTGTTTTACCGTCAAGTTGTTTGCTGAAAGAATGAGAATACAACAGATGTCTATGTTCACGTGCCAAGAAAAAGTGCTTTCTTTTTTATGTGTGCAGGTGTGAGGAGGTAAAGGGCAGAAACACTTTCAGATGCATCGAGGGCTTTTTGTAGGCAGATGGTGCTGATGTGCTCACCAGGGAAGCAGCTAGAGCTGGGGAACAGGGTGGGCAAGCACTGGGTCCTGGATGAAAAAAAAGAACACTGGGTCTTATTCACTAACAACTGCATAGATTATTTATATGCACAGGACAACTTTTCACCGAACAATTCCACTCAGTTCACAACTCACACATGAATTTATGAACATATGAATTTATTCATAACCTCATTCTAATATTAATAAACTTGAAGTATTCTAAATGAGTAACCAACATGCCTGTGGTTAGTAATTTGCATAAAACACGCCCAAAGTATCTCCATATAAGGGCTTTCCACACAACCTTTCCTTTGTCATTGTCAGCAAGCATATTCATATATACAGTGCCCTCCATAAGTATTGGAACAGTAGAGACAAAATTGCTCTGTTGGCTGTGGAGTCAAGATATTTGCAAATATGATTAAAAGATGAATATGAGACAAAACTACAGAATGTCACTTTATTATTAGCTGTTTCAACACATACATGTTTTACCAACTAAAAAGGACAGCACTTTTAGAGTTCATCCCACTATTTGATGTGAGCATAAGTATTGGGACAGTTGAACTTAAGGCAGATGTAAAAGATTAAAAGTTATTATTTAGTTGCAGATCCCTTGCGTGCAATCAGAGCAGTGAGTCTGTGACCCATAGACATCACCAGACTTTTAGTCTCATCCTTTAAAATGTGTTTCCCAGCCTTTAATGCAGCCAATTCCAACTGTTGCTTTTTTGGGGGAGTTTCTGCCTTTAGCCTCTTCTTTAGCTGGTGAAATTCGTGTTCAGTTGGCTTTGAATCTGGAGATTGACTTGGGCAATCTAAGACTTTCCATTTCTTTGCCCTGATAAACTCCTTGACTGAACTGGCAGTGTGTTTTGGGTCATTGTCCTGATCCAATATGAAGTGCTTCCCAATGAATCTGGTGGCATTTTCTTGAATACTGGTAGCCAAGATGGTTTTGTACCCTTCCAAATTCATTCTGCTACTGTCATCATACATTAAGTCATCATTAAAATTGGGAGGGCCTGTTGCAGAGACTATGATACCACCTCCACTATACTTTACAGATGTGGCTGTATGCTTAGGATCATTTGCAGTTCCCTTTTTCTCCACACTTTTGCTTTCCCATCACTTAGATAAAGGTTCATCTTTGTCTCATCTGTCCATAGAACTCAGTTCCAAAACTCTACTGGCTCACCTTTGTGCTTTTTTGCAAACTCTAATCTTGTCTTTCTATTTTTGTTGCTGGTCAGAGGTTTGCATCTTGTTGTGTAGCATCTATAATTCTATGTCAAAGTCTCCTGCAGACAATAGATTGTCAGAGCATCACCCCAGCTTTCTGGAGGTTGTTGGTGATTTTACAGACACGTATTTTAGAGTTAATTTTCACAGCTTTCATGATTTGTCTGTCATCAACTACTCTTGTTTTCTCAGCCGAGCAGGTCGTTGTTGGCTGCTGATGTCGCCGGTGGTTTCCAAACTCTTGATTTCTCCATGCCCTTTGTTTTTGCTATAGCTCTAATTGAGTTCCTCTTTTCTTTTAGCATCCAAATTGCTTGCTTTTCTCTCAAAGTCAGCTCCCTCGTCTTCATCCTGGTTTGTGTGTGTTGTCATCGAATGCAAGACTCAGAATGCAGAAGCAATGGATATAACTGATACGACACATTCCCTGCTTTTAATAAGTGAATAATTAATGCAACAGGACACAGCTGATCACTTAGAAAGACCTGTGAAGCATCTGTTCCAATACTTATGCTCACATCAGACAGGGGAATGAAACTCTAAAAGTGCTGATCTTAGTTGGTAAAACATGTATGTTTTGAAACACCCAATAATAAAATGTGACAATTTGTAGTTTTGTCTCATATTCATCTTTTAATCATATGTACAGATTTCACATACATATTTGTGCATGTTTAATGAATGAGACCCATTATTCTTTATTCCAAGACCTTGAGTGGCTTTTGTCTTCATCTTCAATTTTCTGGGTTCATTTTATCTGCCATGCGACTGTTCTTTATTCGATTTCCATGCCATGGAAGCACTGGAGCAATGCTGATCCGCGTTTAAAAGTGTCACTTTCACATTTATCTTGGGTCTTGGTTTGAACTAAACTTGCTGAATTGTAGCATTGAAGAAAATCTGTCTGCAAGCTTCAGCTTAAGCTTGTTTTCAACATTTGTGATATGTTTTTTTTTTTTTTTTTTCAGAATGTTTTCGACAAACATCAAGTATGTGGGTGGTTGTTTACGTGCTTTGGGGACTTTCTCCCCTCTCTCCTCCAGAACTGAAAGTCATGTAAATGTTAACTTGGTGTTTGCAAATGATCTCAAAATTAATTAATCTAATTTACAAGTGTTTCTAATCCACATCACAGACCCTCTGTTAGATGAAGGCCAATGAAACTTTCACTTTACCCAATTTGAGTTGATTTCCCTGAGTGTCAGCGTAAATTCGATTAGTCGATAAATGGTGTTACTTCAGGAAGAGAGGAGATGCATCTAACGCCGCAATTCACTTAGCATTCTTCAATCATTGCATCTGTCTGCTTTAAAAGGATTATCACTGAGTTGCTGTGCACTTCACTTGTGTGTATAATGGGCTGAGGGTCTTATTTACTAACCCCAATGTATTTCCCACCTGTTGGAAATGGCAGGAAATTATCTTATAGCTTGAGGCTTGAGTCTCTAGACTGTTAGCACATAAATATTCATAATAAATTAATGAAAGACCTTTTTATTTCTGTTGAAATTCTGTAAGTTTTAAGTTTAAACTATTAAAGGACAAAGTTGATCCAAACACTGTTCAAAATGGATTGTGGGAAGTTGTTGTAAAGGAAGGAAATTTATGAATCCAAAATATTCAGCTGAATTTGGATATGAAAAGAATCTTTTGACAACATTAAACATTTTAAAAACTAAGCCATTATCCACTAATTATCTGTTAACTCTTCAGTGGTACTTTTAGAAATTTGGCAAAATACTTTGACATTTGTAACATTAACCTTCCCATTTGTAAACTCTACAATGGCAGTTTTATCCATTGATTTTTAAGTAATTGAAAGGAAATCTGCATGATTCTTCTGCTATCCTATGCTTTGTGACAACACAACAACGAAACGATCAGCACATGACCTGATAAATATCTAAGCTTCCATCTTGTCCTTTCACAGATGAGCAAAAATGATTCCCAACATTCTACTGACTGGAAGCTGGATTTGTCACCTTAAGAATGTCCTTAGTTCTTAACTGGATTTGAAGCATGGATGGCTAAAGAAATTGATTTCCTCCAGGGAGTAATTTTTTAAATGATCTATAGCTGTGCTAGAATGGATGAATGAAGTGGTGGATTTTTTTTTTTTTTTTTTTAATAGCTGTGTCGAAGCCTTAAGCCTTAATAATACAAGAACAGTCACATTCAACTCGCATGCAGATGTTCACCAAAACACATGCTTTGTTTTCAAAGGGGCTCTTAATTGATTGAATCCACTTTATCTTTGTTATTCTCACAAAGGTGTTTTTTCTGTGAAAAGAAGTCATTTTTGTGTGTTTTTCAAACTCTTAGATGAGGTTTGGTGGTGTGAATTATGCATGCAGAGCAAGTGCACTCTGAATTGAGAAGCTGTCAGGTCTGTTCGAATCTGGATGCTTGCTATGAATTGGAGATGCTTTTACTCATGAAAATGTTGTCTTTCTTCTCTTTTCCCTCCTTCTTTTACCTCTCTCTTTCATTTTCTCTCAACCGGAGGTATTCCATTTTCCAGGTCTGATTTGTATGCAGTTTGTTAAGCAGTGGAACTAATTAATGTAATGGGATGAAAAAAAGTGATTTAAGTACGAATCTGCACAGATGAAGAATGATTCAGGCTTGAAGGAACTGAGTGGAGCAATGAAATATTCACACAAGGGACTAATTTGCTCTTAGTCTTGTCTGTTTTGAGGGGCTCACACTCACTTTTTTGTTGTTCTCTTATTAGATCTATTTTTATATGTGCTTTTATCCAAAATAGATAACACTGATACAGTGATGAAATTGTTACATTTCTGAATGAAACTAGTTCCAAATCAAAGAGGTCTGTTTATACCTGTAGTAAGCTATTTGTTTGCATTTGCATTCATATCAATGGCAGTTGCTCATTTGGTTCAGGATTTGCTAGTGCTTTTGTGCTTTCTTAAAAACAGATTTGCTAACTAGCTGTAAAACCTTTGATATATGACAGCGTTATGCTTTAAACAAAGCCATAAGTGCGGCCGACTGCGATTTTCCCAAAACTTTTTTAATGTACCTTGTTCAGCAGCTTCTTTAAAAGCCTCTATTTGATTTCTATGAAGGGGACCATAGGGAGAAATGCTGGGACTGACTGTACTTTGTGTTCAAAAATATATAATATCCAAGAATTACTTTCTTTGTTCATTCCAGAGCCAAAAAGCCACAAGAGGCAATCATAAGGGTCAAATCAGCTTGGAAAATTGTACAAAAATAGCCAAATGTGACAAATTGTGAGTGCTGCAGTACAGTTGTTTTGGCGGCAAATGACAAATATTGTTTAGATTTTTTTTCTTTAGTTTTAGCACCCCCTAGCATCAGAAATAGATGGCATCTTTAATCAGAGAAGGACTTGGTGTCCTCCTGAACCAGGTTTTGTAAAGATATTTTACATTAGCTCACAAGAATCAGATCAAGTCAATATGTGCCAAACCCCCAAAAACAGTTTAATGAATAAAACATATTTATGTATTTGTTTGTTTGTTTTGTAGGAGAATATGTAAATGATACATACCAAATTTCATACAAATTAGCCAAACATTGTTTGGCCATCAAACTTTTTTTTAAGAAAAGATGGAAAAGAAAAACCAAGAATTTTGATTGTAGCCCAAATGTCACTAGAGTTATTAGTAAAAATGTAAGTGTGCTTATTATAGCGGGCGAATTGTAATTAGTGGGTGAGATTTTAGAAAAGGAAAAAGTACAACAAGGTGCCATCAGCTTCATTTTTTTGTTACCAGTTTTAATTCAAGACTGGTGTTTCTGCTACGGTCTGAGCATATCTCAGGTGTTGCACAGTACAGGGACTGCTGTCTGTTTGATTGGATGTTATATGTTCTTGTGGAGCAGACATACTTCATGTCTGCCCATGTGTACCTTTTCATCTGACTTTCCAGTAGGCATGAAAGTGGGTCAGAGAATTCAAGGAATTGTAAATTAAAGGGGTTTTCAGTGTAGATCTAATTTAGTCCAGCCACAGGGACCCTAATATCTCAATGGTGTGACCATATGAAGTCTGTTTAATTTGATTTCTATAATGTGCCAGCATTTCACAAAAAGCTGTATTTCTCTGTAAACTGGCTGGGCTATGCAAAGCTTGTATGTGCCAGATTACTGTGTGTTGATTATGAATATGTTTGCTTGCAGGTGTTGTAATAGAATGAAGGGATAATAAAATACATCAAGACTGTGGAAGGTGTTTCCTAAAACTAGATCTCCCTAAGGAAAAATACTGTAAATAAATAACAGCCAAATTTTTGGTACACTTTGCCAAAAGAAAACTTCATTTAGTTTTACCTGAATGATTGCAAAAATCTGTGTGAAGGTTAATCATAGGGGTAAATGTAATAAACATTTGCACAACTTTTGAGAGCGGTATTTTAGCACAAAAACACATTTATTCAATAACCTTGTGCCGTTTAACCACACACTATTTGCTCTATTAGTTATTGTCACTCTTTTCAGCACAAACACACCTTTCTATACTGAACAAAATTATAAACGCAACACTTTTGTTTTTGCCCCCATTTTTCATGAGTTGAACTCAAAGATTTAAGACTTTTTCTATGTACACGAAAGGCCTATTTCTCTCAAATATTGTTCACAAATCTGTCTAAATCTGTGTTAGTGAGCACTTCTCCTTTGCCGAG
>JAFVLL020039925.1:30000-45735 GCA_021397915.2 Tor tambroides | reverse complement strand
CACATTACTCTGTGAAAATACAGAAAATTTTAGTTTAAAAAATAGAAAATTGATGTAATACCGAAATACAAGCAATTATCTGTAAATTTATTGGTTGAACTTTAAAATACAGAAAAGATCTGTAAAACAATGGTATTTCATCGTATAATGAAAAAATGGGAAAATTCTGTAAAAAAATACAGACAGTTACCTGTAAAAAAACTTTTTTTTTTAACAGTGCAGAACTGACTGTAAATGGCTGGAAACACATCAGTTGAGTTTAATTGGTTGGCAAGAAGAATGAAATATATTCTTTGAGAGAGGTGTTTTATGCATGTGTATAGATAGTTGAATTTCAAACCTATAAGGTCTGTGTGTGACTAGATAAAGTACTGAACCAACTATGACAATTAAAATAAAATTCAAATATATATTTTTTTTTTCATTGCTATGTGACCATCTGTAAGTTGTATATGTGTATTATTATATGCATGCCATATTTTTATATGTTATAATTCTGATTGCATTCTATTCCAAATTCCATTTTTATGGGTTTCTTAAAAGATGGCTGTTATGCTCACTGAGGCTGCATTTATTAAATCATAAATACAGTTAAAACGGTAATACTGTGAAATATTATTACATGGTAAAATAACAGTTTTCTATTTGAATTTATTTTCAAATATAATTTAATTTGTGATGGCAAAGCTGAATTTTCAGCATCATTCAGTTTCACATGATCCTTCAGAAATCATTCTAATATGCTGATTTGCTGCTCAAGAAACATTTATTATTATGTTGAAAACAAGTGTGCTTCTTAATTTAGTTTAGAAACAGTGACACTTTTTAATAAATATAGAGTTCAAAAGAACAGCATTTATTTGAAACAGAAATACTTTGTAACATTTAATTGTTTGTTTGTCGCTTGCAGTCAATTTACTGCATCCTTGCTTAATGAAAATATTAATTTCTTTCAATAAAAAAACGTACAGACCCTAAACATTTACAGTACCGTATATTGCGTTATGCCACTGAAAAATATCAAATAGTCTATCATGAGATTTTGAATGAGATAACACCTTTTATTCTGTGCTATGACACCTGTGTAAAGGTTTTATTGTTTTTTTTATTTTTATTTTTTAGTATTTTATTATATAATGTAGTGGCATTCAGACAAATATACATTGAGGCCACTGTGCGTGAGTGTGCATGAAAAAAAAAAAGCGTGCAAGAAAATGAATTGTAAGTTTTCAAGCTATCACTTATGAAGCACAGAAAAAGCATGCAGTGTGTGAAAGTCATGCTGAATACTCCCTCAACCCAATGAGCGAGAGCGTGGGACGAGAGAAATGGAGTCGGAAGGCGTCCAGGCCTTTGTTGACGCGTCTCTGATAGAAGCTGTTCTGTGTTATCAGCCCCCAGCTGAGTTAAATTACACTCTTTATTAGATGAATAAGGCAGCGTGTGTTTGTACTATGAGTGTACAGTAATTGGATGCTTGTCAGCGCGGCTCCTTTGATTATAGAGTCGTTTTCATTTAACACTCAGTCTCTCGTTGTCATTTTTTCCTCTCTTTCCACCTCTGTCTTCTTGAGGTTTAAAAGATGACCTGTCCTAATGAGCCAGGTACAGCTGCCAACCGTGTGATAAATCAGGAAGGCTGTTATGAGGACCTAATTGATGGCAGTGTTGATAATTTAAATGTGAATATAAAGAACTGATTATTATAGTTCAGACTAATGAGTATGCCATCATTGAGAGGACTAATGGAGGTTATTAAAACTGCAGATAATCCTGGAAGTGAGCGTGTGTTGTGTTACAATCGGTAGGGGATTTTATTGCTACTTAAATTGTCACAGACTATTGAGAGAGTAACTGTCCGGTATAATCTCTTGTGTGTGTGTGTGTGTGTGTGTGTGTAGGTGGTAACAGAGGCGGGGTGTTTGCTCTCGGGTTGGTTCAGGGAGAGTGGAAACTGTACGTTAAACGACCGTTAGACCGCGAGGAACAAGAACGGTACCTCATCAATGTCACGGCAACAGACGGACTCCACGTTTCCACGGCAACCGTAGAGGTCATGGTCGTTGACACCAACGACAACAGCCCTGTTTGTGACCCGGTGAGTTAAAACCCTAAAAAGTTCATTCGGGGAAACATGTGGAAGTCTGTTTTTTCAGTTGGGTAAAAATCTAATTAGTGCATTTTTTTTGACAGTTTCAAATCTACATGGTAAACATGAATGATTACAAGTCAAAGCCAGGAATATTTTTGGAGCCAGTGAGCCCACTTACTGCAGCCAAGAAGTACAGGGGAAATTATCTATGAGCATAAAACATGACCTTGTTGAAATAAGGTCAAGCTGAAAATCAGGCCAGTCTGTTTAGCAGGGGGCATTTGGGTTGAGCCTCAAAACTTAGTGAGCTGTCTGTTTAGATTTTTGAGCATTAGAAATGTGCCATTTTGGGTAAATTAAATGTAAAATGTACATACATGAATGAAATGTTTAAAGGTTTTTGGATTATGGTTGCATTTGAACTAAAATGTCCAGAAGTGTTTGCATTGCAACATGTTGATTACATAACCCAACATTCAGATGTGCCCAAAAACTTTCAAATCAAGGCTTGAAATGCAACTATTACGGCCAAAACATGCAATTCAAACTTTCAGACATGCCTGTGATGGTCAAAAGTGATTGCATTGAGAGTTTTACTGTGCCTACGATGGCCAAAAGCGTTTGAATGTCCAAAAATGTTCAAATCAGATATTCAGATGTGCCCACGATGGCCAAAAATGCCTGAATGCACCCATGCTGGCCCAAAATGATTAAATCAGATGTTTATATGTGCCTGTAATGGACAAAAACGATTGAATTGAATGTTGGAATGTTGCTATGATGCTTCTGTGATTGCCAGAAATGTTCAAACCAGGTGTTCAATATGATGCCCAAAAATGATTGAAATGAACATTTGAATGTTGTTGTAATGGCCAGAAATGCTTGAATCAGAAGTTTGAAAATGTCTATGATGGACAGAAATGATTGTGTTGAAGGTTTGAATGTACCGACAATGACCAAAAAGTTTTGCATGCACCTTCAAAGGCCAAAAATATTAAAATCAGATGTTGTTCCATGTCTATAATGGCCCAAAATTATTAAATTTAATGTTTAAAATGTACCTACGATAGCTAAAAATGTCAGATGTTCAGATGAATGAAAGAATTTAATGTTTGAATATCGTTAAAATGGCCGAAAATGTTTGCATGTACAAATCAGATTTTTATGCATGCCTATAATGGCCCAAAATTATTGATTGGATCATTTTGAAGGTGCCTGCAATGGCCAAAAAATGTTCAAATCGGATGTTCAGATGTGCATATGATGGCTAAAAATTATCTAATTTAATGTTGAAACGGCCAAAAAAAATTAAATGCGCATTTGCTCAAATTGATGGGTCAAATATTTTTGCATGCATATACTGTAGGATGGTGGAAAATGTTCAAATCAGATGTTCAAATGGATATATGATGGCCGGAAATTATTGAATTGAACATTTGAATGTGCCTTCAGAGGAAAAAAAAAACATTTGCATGCACTCGTTTTGCCAAAGTTGATCAGTTCAGATCATTCATCTATGCCCGTAATGGGCAAAAATGACTGAATTAAATGTTAGAATGTATCTACGATGGCCAGAAATGTTCAAATCAAGTATTCAAATATGCCTTCAAAGGTCAAAAACAGTTCGTTAATTGATAATTAGTCCTGCAGACCTCAGCATTTAAAAAACATTTTCATTTCGCTCTCTATTTTTGGCACTGAAAACATGAGCAAAGAAGAGCTCTTGACTCTTAACAGCACAAGCCAACCTAAATTTGAAGCCTGAAGCTGATCTGAGCTCTGTAATGAGTGTGTTTGTGTCTGCAGGCCGTGTACTCGGTGTCCGTGTCTGAAGACGTCACCATAAATAAGCAAATCCTCCGGGTCAAAGCCACAGACGCTGACGCGGGCGCAAACGCACAGATCCAGTTCTCCCTGTTTGGTTCTGGAGCAGAAGACTTCATCATACACCCACACACAGGTTTGTGAGTCCGGTTTGAAGAAATGTCCTGTTTATAATGCTGTTGTTTGCTCATAAGTCTCTTTTTCTGTTGTTCTGTAGGCGAGCTGAAGACAGCCGCGGCGCTGGACCGTGAAAAGGTCGCGCAGTACTCTCTGGTTGCCCGTGCGACGGACGGTGGCGGTTTGTGGTGTGAGGCTGAGGTTGTGGTGGTTCTCTTGGATGTGAATGACAGTCCGCCGATGTTTAGCATGCCCCATTACACCGCTAGCGTCTACGAGAACACCGCCACTAAAGCTCTGCTGACCCGAATACAAGCCATAGACCCCGATCTGGGTACGAGCATGTCATTTTGATGTGTTTGAGATGTGACAGCATGAAAGATGTACAATTTTAGTTAATAGTAGATGGTAAAAGAAAGTTAACTAGCTTAGAACTGCTTAAAACTGAATGGATTTTGCATGTGTTTTATTTTGCAGGTGTTAATCGTAAAGTGGTCTATTCTCTTGTTGATTCGGCTGATGGGTTCTTCTCCATTGATAAATCGTCTGGGATTGTTGTTTTGGAGCGTTTGCTGGACCGCGAGGTTCAGTCCTCATACCATATAGTGGTCCGTGCGTCAGATCAAGGTGTTCCCGTTCGCCTCTCTTCCCTTGCGAACATAACGATCACGGTTCTAGACATTAATGACAATCCGCCCGTGTTTGAGAGGAGGGACTATCTGGCCACGCTTCCTGAAGATGTGGCAGTGGGTACGGAAGTGGTACAGGTTTACGCTGCGAGTAAAGATATTGGCACCAACGCTGATATTTACTACAACATCCGATCCGGAAACCAGCAGGGCCATTTCACCATTAACATCAACACAGGTGAGATGCATTACATAAGATTATTATTCATGCTATACAGAAATGTTAAAATGAGATGATAAATATAAACGTAACAAACACACAATTTGGAATAATTAAGTTTTTTATGTTTTTTATATATATATATATATATATATATATATATATATATGCCCAAAAATGTTTACATTTCATACATGCCTATAATGGGCATATATTTGCCTACCAAGGTCCAGAATTTTTAAGCACACCTACTATGGCCCAAAAACTGTTAATACATGCCTATAGTGGCCAAAAATGATTGAATTTGGTGTTTAAAAGTGTCTACAATGATCAAAAATGTTTGAATGCACCTGCTTAAAACAATGAACTGAGATCCTTAGATACCAAATTAAACATTTGAATGTTCCTATAATGCTTTAATGTTCCAAAAATGTTGTATGCACCTATGATGCATACAACATATCAAATAATGGCAAAAATGTAACATTTGAATGTGCCTTCTAGTATTGCGGAAAGTTACTTTTATAAGTAATCCATTACAATATTGCATTACTCCATAAAAAGTAACTAATTGTGTTACTTAGTTACTTTTTATGTAAAGTAGTGCAATACGTCACTTTTGTGTTACTCGGCTGGTTTGTTTGTTTTTTTTTATAACAAAATGCCCAAAAGTTCTATTATTGCCAACTGTAAAGGCACTTTCACACCAAAAATGAAATTAGGAAATTAGTTAGTTCGCCGATAGCGCAGTTGTACTCACAGCGACCCGAGTTCGATTCCTGTATCGAGGTTCTTTGCTGATCCCACTCCCCTCTCTCTCCCTAATGCTGTCCTGTCATCTCTCTACTGTCCTGTCCATTAAAGTCATAGAAGCCGAAAATGTAACTTTATAAAAAAAAAAAAAAAAAAAAAAAAAATTAAATTAGGCTGAAATCAGGCTGAAGAAAGTACTTCTCCATTTCACTCCCAATTTCTTTCAACACAGGGACAGGAGATCTGTCAGTGAATAAATGGGAAAACTTGTGTAACTTGTGTTACTTGTTTGAAAAAGTAAATCAGATATTTAATTGTAAATTTAAATGTAATTTGTTACATTACTAGTTCACTTTAAAAAAGTAATGTGATTACGTAACTCACGTTACTTGTAACACGTTACCCCAAACACTGGTGCCTGTAATGGCCACATATATGAATGGACCTATGATGGCCAAAACACATGAAATGGGGTATATATGTGCATATAATGGCAAAAAATGTTTGGATTGAACATTTGAAAGTGCCTTCTAGTATTAGGAAAAGTTACTTTTAAAAGTAATTCATTACAACATTGCGTTTCTCTATAAAAAAGTAACTAATTATGTTACTTAGTTACTTTTTATGGAAAGCAATGCATTATATTATTTTTTGTGTTACTTTTTTTCACCTGAGCTGGGCTTGTTTATTTGTTTTTTAATAAAAAAAAAACCCAAAAGCTATATTTTTGGCAACTGTAAAGGTCCTTTCACATCAAAAGTGATATTGATAAGTGCCTCTGTCTCTGCATTTCATTCCCAATTTCTCTCAACACAGGAACAGAAGAGATGTCTGTGAATAAATGGGAAAACAAAGTAACTTGCATTACTTATTTGAAAAAGTAACTCAGATAGTTAATTGTAAAAGTAATGTGTAACATTACTAGGTAACTTAAAAAAGTAATCTGATTACATAACTCGTGTTCCTTGTAATGCTTTACCCCCAACACTGGTGCCTGTAATGGCCAAACATATTTGAATGCACCTATGATGGCCAAATATTAGTGTAAAGTATTAAAAAAAATATTGTTATAGAGTTATTTTTTTATTTTAATTTATATATTTATGTTATGTTTATATTAAAGTATAATACTTATACCACATACAGGTGCTATCTCTGTATCTCGACCGCTGGACTTTGAGTCCTGCAAGGATTATTTCCTTACAGTGGAAGCGACTGATGGTGGGACTCCGCCCCTTAGTGCTGTTACCATGGTGAACATCAACCTGACAGATGTCAATGACAACGCCCCCATGTTCAGCCGCGACGCCTACAGCGTGTCCATCAGCGAGGACGCTAACATAGGAGACACTGTGGTCAAGGTAACCACTCGTGAAATTCACATCAGTACTATTTTTGTGTCTTTGAGATCCACGTTATAATTTGGCAATTTGTCGTGGTTGCCTAGGTGACCGCGGAAGACGTTGACAGCCAAGCAAACGGCGACATCCTGTATTCCATCGTCAGCGGCGACCGAGAGAACCAGTTCTTCATCGAGCCAATCACGGGCCAGATCAAAGTCAACAAGCAGCTGGATCGGGAAACGGTGAGGAACGTGGGACGTCGCCACGGCGACTGTTACCATGACAACCGAGTGACAGAGAAATAAAGGCATTAAATAGGACAAAATCCCCACAAAGACTTTATTTTTAATGACACTTATCATGGAACAGCCGAAGAGGAGACGAAATCAAATCCTTCACGGCAGACATCCACACAGGAAAGCCTTTAATAACTGACACAGTGTCATAGTGTTTCATTTAATATTAAAGATTCTCCATGTGTATGAGATTAAAATAATAGCATTACACATGTGAAACCGTTACATAATAGATTAAAAAAAAAAAAAACCTTGGAGATTATGAATTTGGAGTTTGCGCTAGTACAGCATATGCTTTGATCACTGATTAAGTGAGTTCGTTTTAAAAAACTAAATTAAAATTAAAAAATGGTAATATGAATATTAAAAAAATGATCATGTATAATAGAATTTTTTTAAAGTTCATTCAAAAGTTTGGAATTTATAGGATTCAAGTCCTTTATAAGAATCAAGTCCTTGAGCATTTTTAAGAAAAAATACAGTAAACAGTAGTGAAAAGTTATTACAACTTAAAATAACACTTTTGTATTTTAATATATTTTATTCATTTTCATTTAATTCTCCGAAGTCTTATTTCAGTCTTTATTTCTTATTTGATCATTTTTCCCCCCATTATTTTGTTTTTTTTTGTATTGTTTTTTTTTTTTTTTTATGAATACGAACAAAAAAATTACTGTCATTACTGTCACTTTTGATCAGTTTAATGCGTTCTTAATAAAATTATTAATTTCTTTAAAAACTAAATTACTGAAACCAAATGTAGTTTTTTTTTTTAAATACTCTTTTATTTATTTTAAACTTAAAAAAAATCTGGCTTGGTTTGGCTAGTGGCACATGATGTTATATAACTGCAACCACTAGGTGGTGCTAAAGTTTCTTTAGATTACATGCAGACTCTCCTTTTCACTTCCAAGTCAATTAGCTGAATGAAGTCATTGTTGTCTTCAGCTTACAGAGTCTGTTCTATTATAGATGGTTAAAAGGGGTCAGATCATTTCCAGGCTCTTTTGAAATAAGACTTTGATGAATGATGTAGACATACTCTTTAAACTTTCAGTGTAAATCCTCTACAAAGTCCATTAATTGTAACTAAGCTTCAACAAAAGACAAAATAATGATTCATTTAGAAAATGAATCCCTTCTGAATAGTGCTTAACATTATAAGTGGAGTTTAAAATTTAAATAAAATGCCACAAATGTTTTCAAATGAACAGAGAAGAAAATCAGATGAAAAATAGCAAAAAGAAGAGAAACTGACAGCAAGGAGTTACAAACCTAGAGAGCGTGTCTGTATGTATGGAGCTTCAGATCATCTGTCAGCCTGTCATGAACTATTTATGATACAGTAAGAGTGAAAGAGAATATATAGATGTGTGTTCATCTCGTTACATTTGTACTTTCTTTTCATCTCTTATTCTGTACGTTTTAAACCTCTTTCTCTGTATCTGTAGATGGCTGGTTACTCTTTGTCCGTCAGAGCTCTTGACAGCGGGACGCCTGCGATGTCCTCAACCGTTCAGGTCAACATCGACATCTCCGACGTCAACGACAACCCGCCCACCTTCACCCCAGCCAATCACACTGCAGTCATACAGGTGCGATAATGAGTGACAGCTAAATCAGCCAATCACGTTCAAGTAATTTCAGCAGTTTAACGTGAGCTTCACTCGTCAACAGGAGAACAAGCCTTTGGGAACAAGTGTCCTACAGCTGTCCGTCATCGATAAGGACGCCAGCCACAACGGCCCGCCTTTTCATTTCCACATCCTATCAGGAAATGAGGGGGCGTGGTTTAAACTGGATAGAGAGGGGCTGTTGACATCTAATAAGGTGTTTCGTAGGTCAGAAGGCACAGAGTATGTCATTCACGTACAGGTAAAGAGAAATTCTGGATTAAAAGGTTAAAAAAGTCGATTTTGTTTATACACAACCAAAAATCAAATGTTTGGGGTCAGTGAGATTTTTTAATATGTTTGAAAGTCTCTTATGCTCACCAGGGCTGCATTTATTTGATCAAAAATACAGAAAAAAACTGTAATATTGTGAAATAATATTACAATTTCAAATAACTATTTTCTATTTGAATATATTTTAACATGTAATTAATTCCTGTGATGAAAAGCTGAATTTTCAGCATCATTACTCCGGTCTTCAGTGTCACATGATCCTTCAGAAATCATTCTAATATGCTAATTTGCTGCTCAAGAAACATTTCTGATGATCGGTATTAAAAAAGACAAGACATTTTTGGGGAAACTGATACATTTTATTCAAATCACACAAGAATTTAGATTTAATACAAATACTTTTTTGTATCCTCTAATTATTCTGTGGTTTGATTGACGCTTGATTCAGCCTTGATTCAATCACTGTCCGCTGTTTCACCCCATAGGCCAGTGATTCGGGCAGGCCGCCCCTGTCGTCGATGGCGACCGTGTTGGTGCGTGTGATAGAGGAGAGCGTGCACAAGCCCGTGGCTTCACCTTTACACGTGCACATCGTGACAATGGAGGACGAGTTTCCAGGAGGTGTAATCGGTCAGATCCACGCCACAGACCAGGATGCCTTTGATATTCTCACCTACGGACACACACACCAGCAGAGCAGCCTATTCAAGGTATATGAGAGTGTGTTCCATTGGTTATGCATGCATCACATTAACATTTTCACAGTTTTTCTCAGTCATTCTCATGTTTTAGATTGAGTCCAAATTGAAGTCCACTAAATCTCTACAATAATTACCATTCAGTTATTATTATCTTTGAGTTATTATTATGAATTAGTTAATGTTTATTATTCAAATAATAATGCAATTATTCTCTTTGAGGCAGTTTGAGATTCAAAGAAATATCATTAATAACTTGTTTTTGTCTAAATAGAATTATATTTTTAAATAAATTTTGAACATGACTACTCATTCTTTATTTTTACCTTTTTTTTAATTTTTTTTTTTTTTTTTACATTTTTGAATGATAGTGAAGTCATTAAAACTATGAAAATGAAGCGATGGGATTTATGGGGATTATGCAAAACCAAAAAATACTTTCAAATCAAAACTACCATAAACTTTAGCTTCTTTGAAGTTCATGCATTTTTTCATAGTTTTAATCATTATTCACTCATATGCACAATTTTCTCTAATTTCAACCTTTTCAACATTCTATTTAGATGTTTTTTGTATTGTTGTTGAAGTTTTTAAAATGAGAAATATTTATTATTATTTACAATTAATAAATTATATGTGTATATATATAGATAGATAGATAGATAGATAGATAGATAATATCAGAGCAGCCTACAATATAAAAGTGCAATAAGAATCCATAAAGTGCAATCCATTATACCTTATACCATTTGGTACCAACTTTGCAACAGACAGACAGCAGAGAACAAAGAAATGTTTGTCCATATAAAAATATACTGCAGATTGTGAAATGTTGTAAATACTGTAGCAATGCATAAACCAGATCTCAGCTATTGCAGTTGTATGGAAGAAGAAGAAGTGTGTATATATACTGTAGTGTTTGTAAAATTATATACAATTAGAATAAAATGTAGTTTTGGTGAATTGTTACTAAAATATTTAATAAATTGCATTTTACTTTGCTTATTTATTTTATTCTATCAGACATGATCAAAAATCAACAAAACTCTAATTTTGAGTTCATAGGGTGAATTTTATTATATGTCTTATTGTGTGTTTATTGTGTGTCTCCATCTTTTCTCTCTCAGGTGAGTCCTCGAGACGGTCGCATCATTGCTCTGAGCGGGTTGGACGCGGGCCGCTACAGCCTCAACGCTACAGTAACAGACAGCCGCTTCACTGTGAACGTTCCTGTGAGCGTGCATGTAGAGCAGGCCTCGGCCGAGATGCTCCACGATGCCGTGACCATCCGGTTCGACCGTGTCTCCCCTCACGACTTCGTGTCCCGTCACCTCCCCTCGGTCAGACGCGTCCTGTCCAGCGTGATGGCGACGGCGCGGTCCGACGCTCTGCACGTGCTCAGTGTGCAGCCGGTGGAATCCACGGGGCAGCTGGACCTGCTGGTTGCGGTGGAGACGGCGGAAGGCGGCGGGTTCTACAAGGCGGCGCTGGTGACGCAGAAGCTGAGCTCAGCGCGCCGCCAGCTGGACCAGGTTCTGAGGGTCTCAGCGGTGCTGGATAAGAACTGCTCGGGTCTGGACTGCAGGGAGGCACAGTGTGAACAAACCATCACGCTGGACTCGCACAGCCTGCTCACATACAGCTCCACCAAAACCAGCTTCGTGTCGCCAAAGTTCCACAGGAACACGCGATGCGTTTGCAGTGGTGAGTCAATTACATGGTGCTGTTTGACTATGTGAACCATTAAACCATTGCCATCACAAAATTTTAAAAAACTATGTTTTGGAATAAATATGTAATGAGTGAATCATGAGGCAGTTTCTAAACAACTCGCCACGACATTCCAGCACTGTGTTGATTCTCACTGTACACAAAAGCAGTTCTAACCTAATCAAAATTACACATGTAAAACTTTCCTGAACACAAGGTTAAAACCCCATCTTTAAAAGAGGTTAACCCAGGGTTAAGTGCCGTGTGAAAAGCCCTTACATAAGCCACCTATTAAACATGCACTTACAAGATGACACTCTTGAACACAGGCCACGTCCTTGCACTCATAAACAGCAGGAACAGAAACACATCACTTAAATTAGGAAAAATATTGGTGGTCAGTATTATCACGTATAATTCAAGGAAACAGTACACCACTATAACCAGAGCCTGTTTGTTTTGCAGTAGTAATTTCTCCCTCTCTTTCTCTCAGACGGGAGTTGTTCTGCTGCGTCGGAGGTGTGTGCGGATATGAGATGTCCCGGTGACATGCAGTGTGTGGGAACGGACAGCAGCAGGGGGCCGTATGCGTGCCAGTGTCCGCCGGGCAAACTGGGAGAGTGTGCAGGTAACATATAACCCTGTGTGAAAGCTCTTTATGTGTGATATATAATGTGGCACCTTCTTAAAATATGAGCCTTTCCTTTCCAGTGACTGATGGTTTGTGTGTGTATGTTGTTCAGGACACACCTCTCTGAGCTTCTCTGGTAACAGCTATATCAAGTACAGAGTGACGGATGGAGAGAGGAGCGGAGAGATGAAGTTAGCGCTCCGCATCAGAACGCTGCAGAGCAAGGGGATCATTATGTACACACGTACAGAGCCATGCAGCGTGCTGAAGGTACACACCATGAAACACACTTACAGCATTCATATACTTTGTTCTAATGACTTTTTAACATGGAAAGGAAGTTAAAAGACGTTATGAAATCTTTAAAAAAAACATTTTGAGAGGTTAGGCATGAACACTACCAGTCAAAAGTTTTGTTTTGTTTTTGTTTTTAAAAGATTTTTTACAAATGTTTCTAAAAGAAGTCTTTGCTGCTCATCAAGGCTGCATTTACTTGATCTAAAATACAGTAAAACAGCAATAATATGAAACATTATTATAATTTATAATAATTGCTTTCTTGTTTGAATATATTTAACTATGTAATTCATGCCTGTGATCAAAGCTGAATTTATTGTTTATTGAAACATTTATTGTTATTATTATTATCAATGTTGAAAACAGTTGTGTTGATTAATATTTTTGTGGAAATCATTACACTTTTTTTCAGGATTCTTTAAATAAAAGTTCAAAAGAACAGCATTTATTTGAAATAAAAAAGTTTATATATTATATAAACTATATATATTACTTTATATATATATATATATATATATATATATATATTACTTTATATATATATATACTTTATATATATATATATATATATATTACTTTATATATATATATATATATATATATATATATATATATATTATTTACCACAAACATATGAGAAGTAGTGTACTGTATTGCAATATTTGTTTTACATGATTGATGATATGATGACAATAATATTAATACTTATTGTTTTGACTGTTTAGCAGAAATTGTTGGATCTTATAATTTTGTAGAGTTTTTTGTTAAAAAAAAACACAACTAAAAAGACTGTTGAAGCTAAGTTATTGATACAATTTTCCTGATTTGATTCTATTCTGATTCACAAACTCTCTGTTTGATTTGATTTGATTTGATTTGATTCAATTCTGATTCATTTTGGTATATTTTAGCTATCATGTTTTGCTTACATATTCATACATTTAAATTTGCTTACATATTCTTGCATTTAAACTCTCTGCCAATGCTTTAAATTATACAGAATAGTTTTTTAGACTGATCCAAATAAGCCTTTGAACTATTCATTAAAAGAACTAACTCATAAGAGTAATTCATTTAGGGCAGAGTTTCCCAAACTGGGGTATATGAAGGAAATGCCAGGGTTGTGTGTTGATGAAAAGCTAATAATTAATTAAATCATAAAAATGAAAAACCGTAATTCATAATTTTAAAATAAGCACAATCAATGTACCATTAACATGCAAATCTGTTGATAAATTATTGAAAAATTAGCTTAAAATCTCAGGGAGGACCAAATGTTATATGTTAATGAAAATGAGTATGAATGACACAAAAGTTTAAGAATCTCTGGTTTAGAGAATTGCTATATGTTTGCTTTGCATGCCATTATTTCTTATCTTTTTAATGCATCGCATTCAATGTAGACTGTATCTGCATTTGATTGACAGATCGAAGAGGGAAAGCTGTGGTTCCAGTTGGATTGCAGCAACAGTCCCAGGAGCATCGGGATCTCCGGCCGTCCGGTCAACGACGGGAACTGGCATCACGTGGTCCTGGAGCTGCGAGGAAACTACAGCAGCCTCTCGCTGGACGACATGTACGTGGAGCGGCGACTGGCCACGACCAAATACCGACCTCTGGGAGCAGATTTGTCCATTTATTTCGGAGCGCAGGTGTCGCCTCCGGACACCCGTAGCTTGACGGAAAGAAAGGGTCCGCGGGTCACCAACGGCTTTCAGGGCTGTTTAGACTCGGTGGTTCTGAACGACAACGAACTCCCGCTGCAGAACAAACGCAGCCCGTACGCGGAGGTGGTGGGACTGACCGATCTCAAGCTGGGATGTGTTCTCTATCCGGACGCGTGCGCCGCTCAGCCCTGCCTCAACGGCGCCACCTGCGCCAGCCTGCCGTCTGGAGGTGTGTGTGTGTGTGTGTGTGTGTGTCTCCAAACCCTGCTTAACTCGCCACAAATGTCTGTTTTTAGGATTGTGCCATGATTCATCTTAATGTTATAATTAATCCTCCTGGTTGCTTCATTACTCTCCAGTTAATCTGCCTCTGTGATGTAATTACTCTGGTTAATAAGCTTTGCTCAGTTTTGGCTTAAGTCAAATCAGCTCAGCTTCCGTCTGCCGAGTGAAGCTCTAATTCACATCTACTGACTCTGATGGAGACCAAATGACCAATTATGATGATTAAATCAGCGCCTGCTTTCCACATGCTCTCTAGTACATCTCATCTCATCTTCTGTTCTCTCCTTATGTTTTCTTCTCATCTTGTGTCATCTCTTTTCACTGTTCCCCTTCTCTTTTCTTCACATCATGCTGTCTTCTCGTGCCATGTTTTCATCTAGTCTCTTCTTGTCAATTACTTTCTCCTCGAGTCTCGTCTCGTGTCCTTTTTGTCTCATCTCTTGTCTATTCAAAGTCACATCTTCTCCTCTTTCTCTTCTCTCGTTTTCTCTTCATCTCTTTCTTGTCTCCATGTTCTCTTCTTTATTTTCACATCACACAGTCTCTTCCCATCTCATGTTTCTTTTCTTCTTGTCTCATCTGTTCTTTTCATGTCCTTTGTCTCTTCTCGTCCATCACTATCTCCTCAAGTCTCGTCTCTTCTCAGCTCATGTCCTTTCTAGTCTCATCTCTTCTTTTGTCTTTGTCTCTTCTTGTCTCACCTCCTTTCTCCTGATCTTGTCTTTCCTCTTGTATTGTTTTCACATCTCGTCTCATGTCCTCTCATCTTTTTACTCTTTTCTTCTCCTCTTCTCTCTTTGTCCCTTCTCATCTATTATTCAAGTCTCTTCTCATCTCTTTTCATCTCTCTTCTCGTCTAGTACTCTCTCCTCTACTCTTTTCTCATCTATTTTGTCTTGTTTCCCTTCTCGTCTCTTCCCTCTTCGTCTCTTCTCATCTATTAATGTCTCATTTCATCTAATCAATTCTCATCTCATCTCATCTCGTCTTTTCTTTTTTCTTTTCCTTCCTTCTCATCTATTCTAATTTTGGCTTTTTCCCCTTCTGTTCTGTTCTGATTTTGTGTTTTCTCTTCTCATAGTTTATTTTCTCCTCCAGTCTCTTTTCTTGTCTCGTCTCATCTTGTGTCTTTCTTTCTCATCTCTTCTCATTGTTTCTTATCTATTATTCTCTTCTCATAAATTCTCATCTTGTCTCTTATCTCTTTTTATCCATCATCCTTTCTTTCCTTTCTCACTTACTACTTTCTTCTTTAGTCTCATCTCT
>JAFVLL020039925.1:17500-25000 GCA_021397915.2 Tor tambroides | reverse complement strand
AAATTAATAAAACTATATATATATATAAATGAAACTAATAAAAATGACAAGAACGACACAATTACTAAAATTTTACAAACTTTAAAGTGAAAACAGAAAATGTAAAAATAAAATATAATGCTAAAAACTGTTATTGTATATTAATGATATACGTACACACAATTCAGTGTATAATTTAATCATATATTAAATTTTAAAAAAATAATGCACAATTATTTTACTACTTTTGTATTAAAATAAAATAATTTTTTTTCTCATCTGTGCCCTTGGTTGCCTCTAAACTTGCTTATAAAGCAGTGAAAGTTGCATTTTGATTCAAATTTTATGAAGAAGCCCAGCAATATTTATCACGGAAGTAAACAAGGTCACATTCGATTTCACATTGTCTTTAATGGCTCTTTGAAACATGGTGATTAGCTCCCAGAAATGGCTGAAAACAAAAGTCTTTTTTTTCTAGGTCCTAACCAGCTGTGACAGTTTGCTTGGTTTCCATGAAATCTCTCAGCTCCAAAATCCAGCTCCAAATGTCTCATAAAAATATATTCTGATTGGCTGTTATTGTGTGGTGTCTCCCAGCGTTTTCACTTTCACTGTAGACAGACGGATTACTTTAGGCTGTAAATGTATCCCATCATGCCTGCTTTCAGACACAATGTCAGTTTTTTTTATAGACTGATGCATTTCTGCCGAGTCACAATAAATCTTACAGCAGGCCAAGGACACTAAAGTGATGCAGTAAAAACCCATTGGGCCACAGTAACCAGCGAGTGTTTATTTCTCCTCTGCAGATGTGAAGAGGACGTGAACGAGTGTGAACGCGAGCAGTGCGAGAACGGCGGCGTGTGCGTCAACACTTTCGGCTCATTCTACTGCAACTGCACGCCGGGTTTCGTGGGCAGCGCTTGCTCTGTTCGTCCCGTGCTTGTTCCGGATATGCAGGCTGGCCACGCCTACGTCGGGAAGGAGGAGCTTATCGGAATCGCCGTCGTGCTTTTCCTCATCCTCACCCTCATCCTCCTATTCATTGCCCTTCGGAAGAAGGTCTTCCAGAAGAGCTATTCCCGGAATAACCTTTCCATGGTTCAGGATCCGGCTACGGCTGCCCTGCTGCACAAAGCCAACGGTGGGCACTATCCGCCGCTACGCTGCGCCATCGGAGAGCCAATCAGCTTGTACACGGAAGGAAGTCTGTCCGGTCCGCCTCAGGTTCCCGTCCGGCCGATGGCGTACACGCCGTGTTTTCCCGGAGACACTCGGGGAACCCTGGAGAGACGGCATGGGGACGGCCGAGGCCCGGAGCTGACGGAAATGAGCACATTCCATCCGTCGGAGTCACCGCGGATTCTGGGCGGGACCAACCGGAGGGGCGTGGTCGTGTGCAGCGTGGCACCAAATTTGCCGCCCGTTTCGCCGTGCCGGTCTGACTGTGATTCCCTACGGAAGAGTCCCTGGGAAGAGGAGGGTGAGAGAGAGATCTGTAATATCCGTGTTGTGTTTGTGTGCGTATCAGAGTATGTGAGCAGATTGCGGTTACCTTAATTACTCAAAGTGTTCCGTAATCGCTCCACTCCGAATCCACTCCAGGATTTCCATTTCTCACTCCAATTTTGATCCATAGCAGAATTTCCACCCAGTTACTGCTCCACACATTTATAAATATCATTTTAAAATATTATATGATTGTAATATTAACAGTATATTCCAACTTTTAATGAAAAAATAGTAACATTATTCACATCAAATAATCAACATCAAATCATTAATTTTCACTTAACATTTGGCATATTTGATTATTTTATTTCTAGTAATATTTCCCAAATTCTATTGCTCTATTATTAGAAATAAAATATATTTGCCAATATAATGTGAACGTAATATATGAATGTAGATATAGATATAGATATATAGATATATATTGTATATGGGTAGTTGACTTATCAATGTGACCTATGGTGTGACGGAAAAACGTAAAAAAAATAATAAAAAAACTCTAACATTGAAGATAAACCTCTTTCATGCTATTTGTAACTCTAAGAATGAAGATACATTTTTCTCATGTTATTTGTATGTTAAATGTTTTTTTTTTCTACATTTTTGCTATGTCACAGCATAGGACAGTCCATTTTTATGTGTCAACCACCCATATACATTTTGTGTATGTGTGTATATATATATATATATATATATATATATATATAAAATTTATTTATTTTAAGTACCCCAAATTAAGAAAAATTATTATTATTATTATTTTAAATTGCTCATTTATTTATTATTAATTTTCATTTAACATTTTGTATATTTAATACATTTATATTTTCCAGTAATATATTTCCAAAATTTTCCCATTAAAAAATATTTTCTAAATATTATTTTATTTTCTTATTTTACATTAATTTTCACTTAACATTTGGCATATTTGATTATTTTATTTCTAGTAATATTTCCCAAATTCTATTGCTCTGTTATTAGAAATAAAATATATTTGCCAATATAATATGAATGTAATATATGAATGTGTATATATAGATATATAGATATATATTGTATATGGGTAGTTGACGTATCAATGTGACCTATGGTGTGACGGAAAAACGTAAAAAAAAAAAAAAAAAAAAACCTCTAACATTGAAGATAAACCTTTTTCATGCTATTTGTAACTCTAAGAATGAAGATATATTTTTCTCATGTTATTTGTATGTTAAATGTTTTTTTTTTTCTACATTTTTGCTATGTCACAGCATAGGACAGTCCATTTTTATTTGTCAACCACCCATATACATTGTGTGTGTGTGTGTGTGTGTGTATATATATATATATATATATTTTTTTTTTTTTAAATATATTTATTTTAAGTACCCCAAATTAAGAAAAATTATTATTATTATTATTATTATTATTATTATTATTTTAAATTGCTCATTTATTTATTATTAATTTTCATTTAACATTTTGTATATTTAATACATTTTATTTTCCAGTAATATATTTCCAAAGTTTTTCCATTAAAAAATATTTTCTAAATATAATTTTATTTTCTTATTTTACATGCATTTTGCATATATCCATTTTTTTAAATAAAAGAAACCCAAATTAAGAATATTTAAAGAATTTATTATTATTATTTCAAGTTGCTCATTCATCCATCATCAATTTTTAATAGACATATTTCCCAAATTCCTTTTTTTTTTTTTTTTTTTTTTTTACACAGTTAATAGTCTATCAGATTGTGTGTGAATTATTACTGACGACAGTTGCAGTTGTTAAAGTGTATTGTGGTTGTGATGGAGTACTATGGGAGCAATCTCAGCTAGAACACGCTGACCCTCTCATTAAAAAAAATAAAACGTTTCTCGCTCCAGGCAAAATCATGCAACTCCTCTCCGCATCGCTCACATACTCTGTTGTGTTTGCACGCATATGTTTATGCATGTTTATGTGTTTGCCAGTGTGAATTTATCAGACGGCTTTGATCAGTTCATGCCCGCCAACTGTGAAATCCATCTTTCCCTTAACATGTTTTATTTAAACGTCGCATTTAACTGCATTTAACCTCACGCAGCTCAGAGATTGGCCGAGATCTGCCGTTTCACACACACACATATGCTCGTATCTCAGTAACCCCCCCTGAGGCTTTTTGGCATGCGCATTTTGATATTCAGACTCTTAATGAACCCTACGCCAACACTAGCAGCGGCGCAGCATTCAAACCGTATGCCGATGTATCAATGGTAAAGCGACCTATGACTGTTTTCAGCACAGATAACACGACCTGCTGCCAGATTTCACGTTATCAGTGTATGCAGTGGCAGAGCGCTGCACTTTTATCTTCTTAAACTCGGCTCCGTTTCCTGCTGTGACAGTTTAGGCAGAAGCGCACAGGATCTGGGCGAAAAAGCTTATATTTGTTGAAACTGTTTCCACCTGCAGCTTCCTACTAGCTAAGTTCATCTTTGTTAATGGTGTTTTCTGTAAATCAAGTCAAAATATGGTTTCATATGAGGGTTACAGCTGAAATTGAAAACCGAGCTGCAGGTGGAAACAGTTTTATGCAATAAAAGCTTTTGAGATTTTGATGCGTTTTAATGTTGCTTTTTGTAAACCAAGTCAAAAGTCACTTCATTTAAAAATTACATGGAAATAGACCTGTAATTCTATAAACGGGCCCCCACAGAATCAGCAGAACTCAAGCAGAATTGAAATACCTTTCATTAAAGTTCTATACATCCGTTGTTTATCCATTTATTTAATATTTTAGAATTTTGTTATGTTTTCTGCTACCAATCAGAGTAGTATTCTCAGATCTAAATAATCCATTTCAGCATGTTGAAATCCACTCCACAAAATACTCTGATTTGATTTTTTTCCCCCAAAATCAGCACTGTGAATGTGGAAAAAGACCTGTCTAAACTCTTGTGAGATACAAACTCATAATTAAGAGATATAAACTTATAATTGTGAGATATAAACTCAGAATTGTGAGATACAAACTCGGAATTGTGAGATAGATGTAAACTCATAATTATAAGAGATGTAAACTCTGAATTGTGTGATACAAACTCAGAATTGTGAGATAAAATCAGAATTATAAGAGATATAAACTCAAAATTCCGAGATATACAAACTCAGAATTGTGAGATATAAACTCAGAATTATGAGATATAAACTCAGAATTATGAGATATAAACTCAGAATAGTGAGATATAAACTCAGAATTATGAGATATAAACTCAGAATTATGAGATATAAACTCAGAATTGTGAGATACAAACTCAGAATTGTGAGATATAAATTCAGAATTATAAGAGATGTAAACTCAGAATTACGAGATACATAAACTCAGAATTATGAGAGATATACTGTAAACTAAGAATTGTGAGATATAAACTCAGAATTATTAGAGATATAAACTCAGAATTGTGAGATACAAACGCAGAACTGTGAGATATAAACTCAGAATTATAGGTGATGTAAACTCAGAATTACGAGAGATATACTGTAAACTCAGAATTGTGAGAAACTCAGAATTATGAGAGATAAACTCAGAATTATGAGAGATATAAACTCAGAATTGTGAGATACAAACTCAGAATTGTGAGATATAAACTCAGAATTATAAGATGTAAACTCAGAATTACGAGAGATATACTGTAAACTCAGAATTGTGAGATACTCAGAATTATAAGAGATGTAAACTCAGAATTATGAGAGATATATACTCTATGAGAGAATTGTGAGATGTAAACTTTTAAAAAAAAAAAAAGGTCAGAATTCTGAGTTTGCATCTTGTGATTCCAAGAATTTGGAATTCCAAAAGAAACAAAAATTGAGAAAAAATGTCACAATTATAATTTCACATGGCAGCATGGCAGAAACAGGCTTCTGTAGTTTTACTAGTTTGTTTTATTTTCTATATTTTGTTTCTTTTTTGTATTTTCTTTCAAATGTACTCTTTGTTATTTTCTGTATTCTCTGTTGCTTTTTGTTTGTTTTTTGTTTTCTTTTGTTTTCCTATCCAAGGTGACTTACAGCAGATGTATTTCAGAATACTTCCTCTGAAGATAAAGCTCGTTACTCTACACCTGATGACAGAGTGAATCTGTGTATCTCACAATCTCTCCTGTTCTTGGGAAAGAAATTTATTTGGAATGAACCAAATTTTATCATTGCAAAAAACATTATTAATTTGTGCTTGTGTTGTGTAGGCAAACCTCTGACAATCGTACACTTGACAGCTTATTCAGACTAAGAGAGCCGCCCACTTAGACAGGAAGAGACCGTCTGGCCAAAACGTAATGATGTTTAGGAGAGTCTAAACCCAAAGTCAGGCTATGAAAGAGACTGTAGATCTCAGGATTGCTTAGGTTACTTGCTCCAAAGCATTAGTAATATTGTGAGGGGAAAAAATATTTTAATTTAAAATGTTTTTATTGTAATACATTTTAAAAAGTAATTTATTCCTCTGATGCAATGATGAATTTTCAGCAGCCATTACTCCAATCTTAAATGGTTTTCTTCAAGATTTATCAAAAAAAAAAAAAAAAGCTTTTTGAAACTTTATGAATGTGTATCCTATCACTTTTCATCAATTTAATGTGTCCTGGCTATATAAAAGTATTAATTTCTTTCAAAAAAAAAAAAAAAAAACTAAAATGTTACTGACCCCAAACTTTTGCATTGACTCTCATTGTAGCAGCCTGGGATCTTAAACACGACTTTATTACCTCAAGGACCAATAATCAGATTGTAATTGGCATTTTCATACATCTGTTGCCATTTTTGTGAGTATTATGCATCAGGCGATCTGTGAGTGGCCCACGAGAGTGCTTTTGAGAGACAAAACAAAGGGAATAAAATAAAAAAATACATTTCCCTTAAAAGACTGGATATAAATCTTCACGTTGATAAATTCTGAGAGGAGAGCGGTTGTGGAAGTATGTATATGGGGTCCATTTAAGTGGAGAAGCTGATGTCAAAAGCCATTTCCCTCTGGTATTAAATTCTCACCTATCTGAGTCCTCCGAGTCTTTTTACCACCTATAATTACTTCATTTTTCATTTTCTTGTGGTTTGCGGTGTCCTCCATTCAAAACCTCTTAGGTCTTAAAAATCTCCACCTGTGAAATACGAATCGAGACAATTATACGCAGCTGTTATATGCAGCCGTCTCCATGACACCATTAAAGGAAAGATCAAAGGAAAAATGTCCGGGAAGAGAAAGGAATTAAAGGCAAACATCAGAGAGAGAGCACTTCTCGGATGCAGAATGGCGTGGAGATTCGCCCACAGCTGTGATGTACAAAACACGTGTGTGTGTGTGTGTTTACTGTAAGTTAAGCTGTGATTGGTTGACGTCCTGATCTTTGTGTTCAGGGAAAGTGGATTTGCTGGAAGAGGTCACATGTTTCTCTGGCAGTAACAAGGGCAGCAACTCTGAGGTCCAGTCGCTGAGCTCCTTTCAGTCTGATTCCTGTGATGATAATGGTAAGAGTGTGTGTCTGTGTGTGTGTGTGTGTGTGTGTGTGTGTTGCTCCTGCTCATCGTGAAAGGATAAAAAATCATGCATCTTTCTTCAGGACTCTTCATGCAGTCATCCTCATTTCCAATTTGTAAATTTTAATATTTTAAGATATTTTTTTTTTATTTTTGAGGGAGGTGTGTGTGTGTGTGTGTGTGTGTGTGTGTGTGTGTGTTTGTGTTTGTGTGTTTGTATGTATGTGTGTTGCTGCTTTCAAGTCCCTGACCTTATAGGCCTACTCTTCTTTACAAACTTTAATATAGCAAAATATGCTTACAATTGATTCTTCATGTTTACTCATTTATTTATTATTTATCATTTAATACCTTAATATTGAACTTTAGGCTATGAGACATGAATGAATCTCAAATCTGCAACAGAGAATCATGAGAGTTGTAGTTTTGTAACAGACCTGTTGCCTTATATTCGGTGAAAGTATTTTCTGTCAAGATTTATTGCTTTCAATAATAATATCTCACTTA
>JAFVLL020039925.1:0-12500 GCA_021397915.2 Tor tambroides | reverse complement strand
CACTTTCAAAGTGAAATATCCAGGGAGTGACACGAAAATTGTTCAATTTTATCCAAAACAGATGAACATGAATGTGGTAATGTTTTATGTTGGTTATTGTATGAATTGAGGTAGTTTGGGAATGAAATGTCCAGTTATATTAGTCTCATTGAGTTCCTATCATAGTTTTTACCAATATTTTGGAATAGTTTTTATTTTTTATATTTTATGTTTATTGTAATTTTACTTAGTTTTAGTTATTTTGTTTTGTGTTTGTTAATTTTGTTAGATTTTTTTTTTAATATGTGTATGTAGTTTTTAATCCGTTATATTTCTGTTTTAGTTATTTTAGTATATAATTTCATTTTAAACTAAATGAAAATGAGAAATTTTTCCTTGGCAGTTAGCTGAAATTAGGTTAAATAAGGTTTATGTTTTTTTTTAACATTTTCTTTCAGGTTTCTTTTTTTTTTTCATTTCAAAGGGGTCATATGAAGTTGCTAAAAATAACATTATTTTATGTATTTGGTGTAATGCAATGTGTTTACACGGTTTAAGGTTCAAAAAACAGTATTTCCAGCATATCGTACATTATTGTTGCTCCTCTCTGCCCCGACCTTTCTGAAACGCGTCGATTTTTTAAAAAAGCTCATCGTTCTGAAAAGCGCGGAGTGCTCTGATTGGCCGAATACCTCAAGCGTGTGACGGAAATGTTACGGCCTTACCATATTTGGAAACACGCAGTGTCTCCACGACATGGCGGCGGCGGCAACAATACTACAGCGAGAATAAAAGTTATGCCTTCTTTCTTTACGTAAACATTTGGGCAGTATTATGCAACTCTTCCAACACAGTGTAGATTTGTGGGGGCGTGTTTAAATGAGGCGTTTTAGGAAGGTGTGGACGAGTCTTAACGTTTAGAAAGAATATCTCTTTGAGACTTTAATCTTTGTGTCTTTACGGATCTTATAGACAGTATGCACAAACAGCTTGTAACACTCCAAAGACAAAGGAAAACATGAAATCACATCATATGACCCCTTTAAGTAACAAATATAATAAACCTGGTGAGAGGTATAAACATAACTGATAGTGTTAACAGAAGCAAATGTGAGGTAAAAACGTATTTGCTGAGGCAACCATGCCATTTTAGCTTGACTTGTGCTTAACGGACTCATACTCGACCCCTCTTTGTCACAAGCACAACACTTTACCAGGTGTGCTCCTGAGCATGTTTACTACATCAGAAATGCTATGTATATGGAGCTAGCTATGTGATGCACACATAAAAATATACACTGCCCGTCCAAAAAAAAAAGTCACACACTGTAATATTTTGTTGGACCGCCTTTAGCTTTGATTACGGCACGCATTCACCATGGAATCATTTCGATAAGCTTCTGCAATGTCACAACATTTATTCCCATCCAGAGTTGCATTAATTTTCGGCCAAGTATTGTATTGATGATGGGAGAGTCGGACCGCTGTGCAAAGTCTTCTCCAGCACAATACCAAAGATTCTCAATGGGGTTAAGATCTGACTCTGGACTCTGTGGTAGCTAATCCATGTGTGAAAATGATGTCGCATGCTCCCTGAACCACTCTTTCACAATTTGAGCCTGATGAATCCTGGCATTGTCATCTTGGAATATTCCCGTGCCATCAGGGAAGAAAAAATCCATTGATGGAATAACCTGGTCATTCAGTATATTCAGGTAGTCAGCTGACTTCATTCTTTGGGCACATAACATAATCATCCATGCAGTAATTATCCAATGGAAGGATCTTACCTATTTGCTTAGTTAAATCCAGGTGGTGACTTTTTTTTGGACGGGCAGTGTATTACACTGAATTTACTTTGAAACAGTTTTCACTCAGAAATTGCTAGTAAATTTCACAAATAATTACAACTGCAAGTAACATTGAATTAACCATTAAATTTTTAAGTAGAAAGATTTGTACCTTGTACTTGTACCTTGTAGTACAAAGTAGTACCTTGCACACCTGAATCAATCGTGGCTGCATTAGATGAAAATATAATATTAGCTAGAAAAATATAAATCTCATGCTAATCAAGTTTCCATCACAAAAATATACTAATGAGCAAAAACTGAGCAGAAAAGTTTAAAAAATTAAATAAAATAACAATCATTTTTATTGTGTAGTGTACAAATTATGCACTATGGTAAAAAATGTTTTGAGGTCATGACACTTTTACTGTGCAAAGACCTAAAGAAGTCTTTAATAATTGATAATCTGTCCTGTAATCAGAATTTGTGCAAACATGAATAAAAGTTGATGGAGTTTTACTGCCACTAGTGCTGGAAACTGCAGTGAATTATATGTATAAGTACGTTTTTTCAAAATCAAGAAGCACGTATTTCCAATGAGCCTATGTTGCATATGGGACACCCTACAGTCTCAACAAGTTCTCCATTTGGGACATTACTGATGTCTAACCTGTTAACCTCCCTTCAGAATGACCAAGCATGCAGCCCTACATGATTACGTACCTACCGAAGGACCCCCTTAGTTGCTTGCCCACTCGATGTTTACTAACTTCCTGTTTCCTGTTTCTCCAGCATACCACTGGGACACTTCCGATTGGCTGCCATGCACACGCCTACCCGACATCGAGGAAGTCCCCACCTACGAAACAGGAGAAGTGGGCGTGGCCTTAGAATCCGACTATTACCTTGGCGGATTCGATATCGACAGCGACTACCCGCCTCCTCAGGAGGAGGAGTTTATGTCCCAGGACCAGCTGCCCCCACCCCTTCCCACCGAGGAATACGACACCTCACCCGCCAATCAACCCGTCTCCAGGGAGAGCACTCTGAGCGGGGACCGCAAGCCCCGCCCACACTTTCACCCCAGCCAATACCTGCCTCCGCACCAGCTGCCACTCGGCTCCACGGGGGAGGAGTTTAGCACTTTTACAGGCAGGGAGGAGCGCCTGTCCATCAACGCCTCCTCTGCCTCCGACATTTCCTCCGCACCCTGCGGGTTTGAAGACTCTGAGACGGGAGGAAGCTTGGATAGTTTGGAGGACATGCACCCGCATACACAGCAGACTGAGGTCTGATATGCCACCGCGAACTACAGACGCAGTTAGTGACGTTAACAGGACGTGTTTTCCCACATAAAAGACACTAAACTGTCAGAGTTTCTAAGACGGATGCAGCAGATTCGGTCTGAGGACAAACTCTCAGCGCTGCCCTCTGCATGAGCAGCTCAAATACAAAAGCACAGGAAGTGGCCAGAAGTGATGTCATGAGTGGGGACCAGACGATTAAAGCAACAAGAAGCGTCATAGCGAACGGAGACCAATGATCTGTAGACGTGTTTTCAGAAATCGCCTGGTGCATTTCATTGTTCCTTCCAGTTCCTGATTTGTTTGGTGCTGCCCTTTGTGTGTTTGAAATCTGGATCTGTCCTAAACCCTAGTGAGCCGCCTACCTAGACGATATTATGCTGCCTTCTAAGATACAAATTGTAAGTTTAAATACTTTTATTTGGAATTTCATAAAATGAAATCCTTTCTAATTACGTTTTTTTAGATTATTAATGCAAGAACCAAACTTACAACTACATACAATAATGACAATAAACAAAATCCTAATATTAAAAAATTAAAATTATTAAAAAAAAAATTGTAAATACAAAGCCAATTAAATGTATTATGTATCTGAAAGTAAAATCTTCTGTGATTTACACTTTTTAAATTATTTATGCAAAAACAAAAGTTATAATTACATACAATAAAGAATGAAAATAAATAATATACTAAACTGTATTTACTGTAAAGTAAGTACAAAACCATACATTTGTTTCGTTTAAATTCAGTTTAAATATTTTCATTTGGAATTTTATAAAGTGAAATCCTTTGTACTTACACTTTTTTAATTATTTATGCATTAACAAAACTTAGAATTGCATACAATAAAGAAACCTACATTAAAATTAGAAAGTAATTTTTAAAAATACAGCATAAATAATGTAGCAACTCGCATATACATCCCTGAATGCATTGTGGAAAAAATTGATCCATGTCGACTATAAATATACTCCTATTTCATTCTGAAAAATATCAGTAATGTAGTTTTAAAATGACTAAGTTATGTAATATTTGTGTAATTTGATAAACATTTTTCTTTGTTGTTAGCATCAAACTCTACTGAAATCAATTGTGACTCAAGACTCAAATTAAGCTAAAAAATAAATAAATAAATAAATAAACCAGGCTAAGGGGGCTTTCAGGTCTTAGCTGGTTTTAACTGGTTTAACTGTTTTCCCAGCAAGCAGATGTTTAGCTAATGTTTCCCAAATGCCCAAACCCCCTCTAAAACCATCCAAAAAGTCCAGCTTGGCCAGGCTGGGAGACCAGCCAACCACCTTAGGCTGGTTTCAGCAGGGGTGCGCTTTGCATCAAACTGGGCAGTTGAGTTGCTTGCTTTGTGGACCGTTCCAAATCGCTCACTTATGAGGGTCCGTTTCAGTTCGGATGCCACCTTAGAAGGCAGCTCACTAGGTTTTGCAACAGATCTTGTCTGTGTGCAAACGGTTTTCTATAAACAGTCAAAAAGCACACAAGTTTTCTGTATCTTCCCAAAAAAAAATTTTATTTTTTTTTTTAATGCATTTACTTTTTTGCACTAAACCGATAGACAGATATTCTCAGACTTACAGTGGCCCTGTCTAAAATAATCCTGTCATGTCACATTTAAGGCCCTGGACTGGTAGCAGCGTCGTCTTTTGTTTGAAACATTAGTGGGATCCTGAATAGCACTATTTTTCAAGCCAATCATTTTAGATGAGTGTTTTAATGGAACATGGGCAACTCTCTTCTGTCACTTACCTCTCCCCTTTTTTGTCTTGTGAAAACATCACGGTTACATATCAGAAAGCCATAAGCAGAATATCATCAATAATGTTTGTGTGTTCGCAGGCACTTACAATGCAAGAATGACACATGCCTGTAGCATGCAGTCCAAAAACCTCCTCCGGTTCTCAACCGACCCAAACCAGAGAAAAGAGCGGAACGAGAGCGAAAGCAATAACGGCAAGTCAGAAAGAAGGAAATGCCAAGTCCTGAAACAGAATACTGAATAAAAGATGCAGGGAAAGAAAATGTAAAGAAAGTGAAAATCAATAAAATATAAATCAAAATGAGAACGAGGGAGAAAAAGAGCGAGAGAGAGTCATGATACTGTGGACCAACTTTGGATTGGAAAGGGAACTGAAGGGAACAGGAGACGTTTGGCGTGAGCTGATTTCAGAGCTTGCACTGTCATTTTGAATGCCATTGGGCGGATCGTTTTTTGTAATTTTGACGTCAGTTGTTGTACAGTGTATATAAGTAAGTTGTTCAAATGCAGATTTTGTAGATATTGAACTGCAATCATGGCAGGGTTTGTGCATCCTGCGAACGTTTGGCACGGACGAAAGGACAAACACGCAAACTCATGTACTTTTGCTGGCATTTTTAACAGATCTTTTTTTGCAGCTGTTTTTCACCGCTTTTTACTTTTTTTCAGAATATCAGTTTCTCCGCCCATCTTTTTTAATTGTATTTTTATTTCCGTTTCGCCGTGTTTATATTATACACTGTAAAAAAAAAAAAAAAAAGTTGGGCAAACTTAAAAGTTTAAGGCAACCAGCTTCAGCAGATTTTCGAGTTCTCTCAACTTATTTTTTAGGAAATTTCTCAACTTTTTGTTGTATAAACTTAAAACAAGAAGTTGAGAAAACTCAAAAATCTGCTGAAGCTGGTTGCCTTAAACTTTTAAGTTTGCCCAACTTTTTTTTTTTTTTTTTTTACAGTGTAGAAAAGGGAATTCCTCTGCTCCTGACGGATTTGTGCAGGGGGGTTATTTTTATTAATTTGTTTGTTTTGTTTTAATTTCGTCTTTGATTCATATTGTTCTGTTGACTGTGTAAAACAGTATTAAAACATGCTGGTTATATGTGTAAAAATGCTTTTTCTTCACTCCTGGATTTTTGTTTAGTTTGTTTGGTGTTTTTTTTAAATCAATGCTAAAATTAAAAAAAGATTGATTGATCAAACTGTATATGACTTTGAAGTTTGTGGGTAATTTAGTTAAAGGCAACATGAAATACTCTAAATGTCTCTCATCTTGTTGTGTGTTATCTTTTTAGTTCACATGCTGAAAAAAATGGGTAATTCTTTAAAATAAGGTCTAATTATTTAACATTAATGCATTGACTAACATTATCAATGTTAACGCTATTTAATAAAAATACAACTGTTCATTGTCAGTTCATGTTAGCTCAGCTCCATTAAATAATATTAACAGATACAAGTTTTGATTTTAATAATGTATTAATGTTGAAATTAACTAAGATTAATAAATACTTTAGAAGAATTTTTATTCTTGGTTCGTTAACTAATGTTAACAAATGGAACCTTACTGTAAAGTATTACCAAAAATATATATATAAATGGTAACATTTTACAATAAGGTCCCATTAGTTAATGCATTAAATAACAATTATTATTACATTTGTTAAAGCATCTATTACTCGTTAACATTAGTTAATAAATTACAAATATTCATTGTTAGTTCAGTTCCATTAATATAATTAACAGATGCAACTTTTGATGATAATGTACTAGTAAATGTTGAAATTAACAATGCATTTTAGATTAATTTAAAAATTAATTACATTTTTGCTTAAGATTGCTTTACAATGCTTTACAAGTATTTTTCATTGTTAGTGTGTGACGTAATGTCACCAAATGTAAAGTGTTAACATATTAAGAAATATGGCCTGGTGTTTCCACTTTTTATGATCTAAACAAATTCTATTTGAAAAATAGAAGCATTGCAAATCTGATAGGTTGTGTGATATTTTTGATGTTTTGACCAGAACACACACTAAAAAAAAAATCTTGTTTTGAAGATTAACACTCACCTGAAAAGCGCAATAACTCCACTTCAGATGTTTACAACAAGAGTTCAGGATCGATAGTAACTCGTCCGAGTCTTTCCAGAAGCGAGGAGAACATACACGGTTTGGTATTTAATCAGTTCTGTGTAAGTGTGTGTGTGTGTAGTTAGAGTGTAATCACACTCTCACTTTGAGAGCTTCAGAGGCTCATTATCTTCTCCAGCACTGTGGCTTTTGGAGTGGACAGGGTGCTTCGATTTCTTGTCCTCAATCATTTTTTTGCCTTTGACTTTAAGGGCCTATTCAGTTGAACTGATGTGCATGTCCTCTTTGAGACCAGAAGAATTGCTGCTCTTTTAAACGGTGGCCCTCACCTCACGATGGGCTTCTAATGAGAAAATCTCCCGATTAACCTTGGTGGACGACGGACATGGAACGGTGCAAAACTTCATGATTACTGCACTGGTTTGATGACACAAGAAGTTCGATTCTGTTCCAAAATTAGCAGCTGAGAGAACAGAGATTCTGTTTATTAGGCATTGTAGTTTGGAAGAGTCATGGAAAGGTAATAGTAGTGATAAATAGTTCATCGAATGGTAAAATTGCTCACAAGCTATAGTGATGATCAATTAGTAAGTCAATAGCTCACCCATAAATGAAAATGTACTCCCTCTCAGACCATCCAAGATGTAGATGAGTTTGTTTGTTCACCTGAACAGGTTTCGGAGAAATTTAGCATTATCACATGCTCGCCAATGGATCCTCTTCAGTGAATGGGTGCCGTCAGAATGAGAGTCTGAACAGTTGATAAAAATATCCACAAAAAAATCCATGATTCCAATCAATTAATGTTATGTAAAGCAAAAAGCTGCATGTTTGTAAGAAACAAATTCATCATTAAGGGGTTTTAACTAGGGATGCACCGAATCCAGGATTCGGATTCGGATTCGGCCGAATCCTGGGCTTTTTGACGGGGTTCGGTTTCGGCCGAACCTTAGATTTATTTTCCACCGAAACCGAACCCTAGACTTGCACTACGACGTCACACGGCCGTTGATTACGTGAAGGTGTTAGGTGTGTTCGACTTTAAGCGGCGCTGCGCAGAATGACATCAAAGTACCGCGAGAGCGATTCGAAAGCTTAAGGGTCCATCTGCTCTCTTATCGTTCTCGCGGTACTTTGATGTCATTCTGCGCAGCGCCGCTTAAAGTCGAACACGCCTGTTTACATTAAGGATGCGAGTAGGATTCGGTATTCGGTTTCGGATTCGGCCGAATCTTAAACAGTGGATTCGGTATTCGGCCGAACCCCAAAAATCTGGATTCGGTGCATCCCTAGTTTTAACTTTTCTGGCCAAAATATGGTGTTCATAATCCACATTAACACTAATCCAGTGAAAATTCCAATCCCTGTTGTCCTCTCACATCAAAATCCATCCACATATTTGTTTAGAGCTGTTTTGGACTGTTTGGACTGATCTGTGCATATTTCTCTCCTGATTCAGATGAGACAACTTTCACTGGAGAAAGCAATATTATGAACAGAGGACTGTTTTAGCTGGAAGCAATGGTTTGGAGTTTTTTTTTAAAAAAAATGCCTTAATAATGGATATGTTTCTTACAAACATGCAGCTTTTTGCTTTTCATGATGTTAATTGATGGACTGGATTGGTGTGGATCACTTGTGGATTATTGTCCATTATTTTGGATTATCATTCTGACGGCACCCATTCGCATCCATTGCTGAGCAAGTGATGTAATGCTACATTTCTCCAAATCTGTTTCGATGAAGAAACAATCTCATCTTTGTCTTAGAAGGCCTGAGTCTGAATGGTGTATTAGCAAAAACAAACTTTGGTCTGTTTTTCACACAGATCTAGAAATATAGAGCATAAGTTGTATGGACCATTTTTATGATTATTTTATGAGGTTTTTTTTGGACTTTTTAAAGTTTAAAAGCAGTGTGGCTATCAAACTAAAACCATTAAAAAGTTATAAACTATAATAAAATATTAGCAGAAAATATAGTATGTTCCTTGTTGATAAATAACTGGGTAATACTTTGTAATAACTGCACACTATGAATCATTAGTTAAGCATTAATAGTCAAGTCATCCTTTATAAAGCATTGTTCCAACATTATAGGCATTAGTAAGCAGTTTATAAATACAGCTATAAATGTTTTGTTCTTGAGCATATCTATAATGTTTAATAATTTTATTTTCATACTTTATGATCAGTTTATCATTTCTAAATTATTACGTTATTTACAAACCAGTAATTTAGGAGTTGTCAGTGGTTCATAAGATCATTTAGAAAGTGTAAGTAAATGATTAATAAACTATTTAAATGTACATTTATAAATCTTATTATTTAGACACATGATAATAGTTGCTCAGTGTGTTAATAAATGCTTTATTAACACATATTCCTGCTGTAATTCATGATTAGGTCAGGTACTTATAAAACATTTAGTAGTTCCCAGCCATCTATTTGTGTGAGCTCATCTAAAATGAGGACTATGTATATCTTGTAAAGCATTTACAAAGCAGATTTAAAAGCTCATTTATCTCATAAACAGAAAAATTAAACAAACACAACACAGAGGGATACAGAACACAGAGATATTTTTTCAAGATGCAAAAAATGAAACTGTACAACTGTACACTTGATAAAAAATGAAAAATAAACCTCTGCATTTGCATAAAAAATGTTTCTCTTTTTTTTTGCATCTTGAAATAAATATTTCTGAGTTCTGTATTCCTCTGTGTTATTTATTTTTTCTGTTATAGAAAGATAACTGAGCCTTTAAATCCTCTTTTTTATGCATATAAATCAAGAACAAGGCATTTATAGCTGTATTTATAAACTGCTTACTAATGACTGTTAATGTTGGGACAATGCGTTATAAAGGATGAACTGACTATTTCCTAATGCTTAAATAATGATTCATAGCGTGCAGTTATTATAAAATGTTACCAATAACTGAAATAGAAGTTGAAGTATTAAAATGACCAAAACTTAAACTGAAGTAAAAAAATAATGTATAAAACGCATAAAATTACATCATTTTATATAAATTACATACAATTACTAAAACTTTAAAATGAAATTGTCACTCGGTAAGCACTTACATATTGCCAAGAGTGCAACATCTGGAAAGTACTGCATATTTGTATCATTTTAGCATGCAAACATCAGATAAACACCTCAAGAGCCAATTCACGTACCGTCTAAATCACGAGCGCCACAAAAAACAGCTGCTGAATGTTGTTCTTACTTCCAACTGGGAACTTTTTTGCAAAGTATTGCAGATGGGCAGACTAAAAAGTTATAAGAATGCAAATCCAACATGGATTCAGCCCTTCTGCGTTTGCCCGAGAAGATATTTTCATTGAATTATCATAAACACCTAGAAATGGATTCAGCGCCCTTAGGGAACTACTGGTGATTGTAATGTTGCTGCCCATTTACATGTTCACTGTTCTGTTTCATGTAATGCATAATTGCTTTTCAAAAAAAAGAAAGAAATAGCATCTTCCTCTCTGTCCCTCTGCAAGTCTGGGTTTCTGGCCTTGGTTTATACAATAACATCTGCATTTTCCACCAAGCTGTCCATTTAGATCATTTGTCCTCATTCCAATGTATTTAAAAATGCAACATGCGTAGTTGTATTTTCAGCACTCAACGGTATTATTCATTACCTTTGCTGAGATATTCATGAGTCTGATCTAATCGAGCACACGAGGCAGATGAGGACACGTTTGCTGATGTGTGTGGAGATGTGTTGTGGACTTCTCCATCTAATCTGTTTTCATCTCCTCTGTTTTCTGCAGTAATTGTAAGTAATATTTATTTCTATAGCACAAGCTCAAGCGCAAGTGTCACAAAGTGCATTACAACAAAAATATAAAATGAAGAATAAAAATAGACATGACAATTAAAAAAAAAAACAAATTAGACAAAAGCAAGTTTGAAATTTTGTGTGTTTTTGTCATTTATTTCATCTGGCTGTTAAAGAACTTGCTGCTGTTTTGTTGCAGGAGGTTTTAAGCTTCACGAAGGATTTCAACTCTAAGGCTCAGGTGCGACAAATTGGTTCAATAAAGGCAATCCTTAATGGGTGTCGTTATCATGTGGTTTTCTTAACTGAAAGAGTTTGTTGCATCTGGCTGCAGATTGACAGTCTGCTGTCTTTGCTGGGTTCAGGTTTTGGTCAGCCAGGCTCTGTTGGACTTTGGTCGGGTCGAGCTGGTCCATGTTGGGTCCTGTTCTATTGCTGGAAGAAAAAAAAAACCAGCACCAGTGGTTGCCAGATATTCACTTACATTTAACTTGTATCTTACTATACTTTTAAAGTACACTAGCAACACTTGCGAAGCGAGAGAATCAAAGTAATCTGGAAATGAAAATTAAAAGAATATTGTAGTCTATTTGACTGTTCATGACTGTATATATAAATAACTTATAATTTACTTCTATACCAACCCACTTGACAGGGTTATTTTAATTCACTCAAACTAAAACTGAAACCAGTAAAAAAAAAAATGAAGACCATAGACAAGTTACTTGAAATAAAATAAACTTTAAATGAAATAAAGTAATATATTTTAAAAAAAAAAAAGACAAAACCCTGTCATCTAGTTACCAAAGCAACATTTCTCATTTTAATTGTTTAATTTGATGTACAAATAACTTGTTAAATTGATGTAAAATAACTAAAACTAAAAATAAAAAATAATAATAAAAAACTGAATAAACAAACTAAAGAAATATATTTTTTAAACTGACAAAACAGTAAAATTACTAAAACTTAAAAAAAATAAATAAAAATGGAAAACATAAAAAATAAAAACTAACTCATCTGATTGATGCAGATCAAAATGACTATATATGTGTGTGTGTAGGTAATGTGAATCACAAATTCATACTTATACATACATAAAATACATTTGTAAATAACTTGGAAAAAAAAAACGTAGGTTGGTTTTTTAATGTTAAATGTTAAACTTAATTAATGTATTAAGTTTATTGTACTGGTGTATTAAATATTAATCCTGAAAAAATGTATCAGCATATTAAAATGATTTCTGAAGTATCATGTTATGATGTCTATTATTTACAATTTAATAATACAATACAGTGAACAGTAAAAAAAAAAATACTGTCTTTTCATTGTGGCAATATAATATTAACAACATCCTAATATTTTCTTTAAAAACACAAATACACAAACCTAAATAAATGCCCATGCTTGAAATATTGAATACATTTTTTGAAAGCGGAGTGATGTTATTAATTTTTGATTTGATAGGGGCCATATGGATGAGCGGCCAGCCGTGTCCCAGAATTCCTTTGAAGCATAAGGTGGCTGATAAAATTAATCACACACATTGATTTGACCTTGCAAACACACACGCTCGCATAGTGCTGTCATTAGGAAGATGATGGAGATGAAGTGAGATGAAGAGGTGCAGGTGAGTGTATGCAAGAGTGTGTGTGTGTGTGTGTGTGAGCACAGATCTGCTTCTGTTTGACTTTCTGCCTGTTTGTTTGTGTGTCTCTAAAGATTTAAAAGTGACTTTTGAAGTGTGTGTGTGTGTGTGTGTG
>JAFVLL020039924.1:0-25996 GCA_021397915.2 Tor tambroides | reverse complement strand
CTCATTCACACACACACACACACACACACACACACACACACACACACACACACACAAACAAACAAACAAACACACACACACATACACACATACACACAAACACAAACACACACAAACACACACACACAGGTGTGACTGCAATAGAGAGATTTTTTTTAATAGAAACTGGCAAATAAAATCAATAAATCCTGCATAAGTCTGAAAATGTCCGCACAGAAATGAGGGGCTGATATTAAAGCACAAATACAAAGTGGAACGAACGTACTCACACACACACACACACACACACACACACACACACACACACACACACACACCATTCATATCTGATTATTGCTGTTGTTTTTGTTTCTGGTGTTGTTTTTTACATTTTAGTAAAATAAAAATGTTTTTATTTTACTTTTCAGATTGAAATAGATAGGTAATTGCAATCTAGTCTTGTCTATTAGTGACAACTTGTGTGGCATTTCTACAAATTTATTATTATTATTATTATTATTATTATTATTGCAAAAGCAGGCCCTTCAAAATACCTCAGACAACAAAAACTAATTGTAACCTTTGAGAAAAATGCTATTTTTTTATGTATTTTATAATGTTTCAATATATATTCACAAAATATATGTCTGAAAATTTGTGAGAGGAGCAGTTGGCCACTTTCAGATAAATGAATGGATCCCTATGGACCTCTGCTGGATATATATGGTCATTACACTTTTTTTTTCAATAACTGAAAAAAGTTTTTCTCTAAACAGCAGATGGCATGATTCTGCCCCAAACACCTAGATTAATAACCAGAAACAACTCATATTTAATTTACATTATCATTAAAGTGATTTTTTTTCCCGTAAAAAAATTATATTTCATTAGCATGGTAATGGTGTAGTTGAGTAATATTTGGTAAATAGGTTTAAAAGTACCATATATCCCCAAAAACATAGCATAAACATACAGTTGAGAAGTAAATAAAAAAAATGATATAACATTCATTTGATAAACAATGTATATTTTTGATACAATCACTGTAAATGTTTGGGGTCTGAATGTCCCCATGTACCCTAAGTATAACTGTATGTGTGGAGCAGTTGAGGATTAACAGATATTTTGGCTAAAATCCATAAACACCATTATTCAGGTGATAGATTTTATGTTCTTTTCATGTCAATATGTGCCAGTGCTGATGTAGCGGGTGAAATAGTGTTTGTGGGCTACACAAACCAGTTTATTTTATTTTATTAAAAAAAAAATTATAATAATAAATAAATAAACTGGTTTGTGTAGCTCTGTCCAGATGATTGTCTGCTTACTTTGTCTTTGTCTTTGTCTGTCCACACAGGTTCCCTCTGCCAGCTAGATGGTAAGTTTTCACAATGACCTTAAGTTCGACTGACATCAGAAATTTGGATTATGTGATCGCTGTTTTCTGAACTCAGGTGTACACACGTGAACCACCGAAAAGGGTGGTCTGGGGTACGGTTCGCTTCTGATGGTAACACAATCATAGTAAAATCACAGAAGTGAAAAGCTATTAATGACATATGAATTGGTCAAACTCTATTTATGTGTTTACTTACTTGCTTTTAGGGCAGTAGCTATTGAATATTTTAGTAATCGAATATTCTACGGAAAATTCCATCGAGTAATCGGATAAGAACAACTTTTTCTTTATTAAAGAGCAATACTAAATATACAAGAGAAAACAAGGCAGGTCTCTTAAAACGAACAAGTAATCTGTTTCCTTTTTAGAAAAATTGACATTTTTATTGCTGAAATTGCATATATTAATAACTGTGAAAACTAAACCCATTTAGTGCATTTAATTGCCATATTACATTCAAAATGCAAATACAAATATATAAAAATATAAAAATCATTTTCAAATTACTTTAAAAAGGTAAACATAGTACAACCTAAAACTAAGACATAAATAAAAATAATAGGAATAAAAAATAAATAAATAAAACCTAAACATTGTGCAACTTAACTTTCAAGTTTCAGCTTAACTACAGCTCAGGCATGACACAAGCCTTTACTTAGAAGGCTTTGTGGCTTTTGTAAGAGGCAAAAATTAGTGGACAGGAAGCTAACGTGGAAATGAAATAGTAATTTCTGCTGCGATGTCTTCAAATAAAACCGGACTTTTATTTTGACGGGTCGCCGTGAATACCTATAAATTTCTGCGTGTATATGACGCTACTTTTACTCAAATGAAACGGTTAAACGCTCATGAAGTGACTCTCAGAGCAGTTCTAGAGATGTTGTTCATGTGTTTATATCCTCATTGAGACGGCAGACGCTGAAATCACCGCGAGCGTCACGCGCGCTTCAGTGTGTGAGTGGTAAAGGAAAACACGCGTCTCTGCCGTTCATTCATACAGAGATATGATCGCGTAATATGAATTAATGCTCATCAGATCGCGTAAATCAGTGGGAAACGAATAGAATGATGATTCTGTGTAAATAAATATCAAGTAGGCCTAAATATGTATAACAATGTAAAAACCCTGGCAAAGCTATTCTTATCAGCGCATGTGAGCAGAGCATAGCGGGGAGCAGATCAGTGAAGGAGATTTTAGCAGCGTTGCCCAGTACAGCTGTACTACAGCATGTCACAGCACAGTAACGCTACTGCAAACAGGAACAAGGATACTACATAGAAATTTCCTGTCGGTGCGTTATTTGAGCGGACTCTGCTTCTCCGGTGAGCATGAGCGGTAACTGAGCAGCATGCACACTTAGAGCGGAATATTGAAGATTGAATATTGAGCGTCACGCGGCGCAGTGATGAGAGTGAAATCTGAACACTGCTGGGCGGCGCGGCACATATTTTCAGCGGCCAAAAATTCAGTGCATCCCTAGTAAATGGACTAAACGATTCTTCGAGGCACATAATTTGCCTCGATGATTTTTTTGTATTAGAGTTACTCGAGGAATCGTTTCAGCCCTACTTGCTTTCCTCAATTTTTGCTTGCAGAAATAATGAAGTACAAAAATGAAGCAAGCATCCATTCATTTTGCCGTCTTCTGCATAGTCGTTAGCTAGTAACAGGGGTAAACAGCTGCCACTCTGATGACGCAAATCATGGATCTGATCCAAAAACACAATATGAACACAACCCAGCGGAGACAGGGGAGGTGGAAGCAATCGTCTTCAGGCATTTTAATGGACCTATTTTAATGATCTAAGCGCATGGTTTAAAGCGCATGCGCAGGTGCACTTAGGAGGTGTCCGAATCCACTTTTGCTAGTTTAACGACGGGAAAACAGTTGGCGCGCCAGGTGCATGGTCTAAAATGATTGTTCCTATTTTCTTAAAGGTGGGGTATGCATTTTTTCAAAAACGATTTAGTAAATGAGTCGGGGCCGAGTACCAAAACAAACTTGTAGCCAATCAGCAGTAAATCTACTCATCAGTGCACATCACGGACATTAGCTGAGCCGAGCGACGACAAAAAGTTAAAGATGGCAGATAAAAAACAAAAGAGGAAAACGTCTGTGGAACAAAAGAAGGCTTACACCGTGTCTACACCGGATGCTGCACCGAGCCAGCTAAAGTCTGTCTACACTGGACAAAGCGACCGTTGAAAATCATTTGAAATTTGTGTCTGTACGTCATAAATAGAACGTGGCAGCAGTTTTCTGTAGGGGATTTGTCGTGTTGCGCCCCGCATCCAGTGTAGACAGCATCACTGATTAGAATGAGTTCTATAGTATGCTGTGCCGCTCGTGTCCAGTGTAGATACAGTGTTACGATAAGGCAAGAATTAGGACCCGTGTAAATATCGGATCAGCTTTCCAGCGCTGGAGAGAACTTTGCTTTGTTTTTCTTTGTTTCACAGAACTAATCGTTGCCTGGGTTGCGTACATATGTGTGGGGCAGAGCTATCAAAATAGGGGTGAGACCCTTTTGGGGTAGGGGCGTGTTTGTTTCAAATGTCAACATTGGCCTCCAGAAATTGCTTACCCCACCTTTAATGAGTCATGGGTGTGTTTTGGGCATAACTTGCAATAAACCAATCAAAGTCTCATCTCCCATTCCCTTTAGTTGTGCTCGCGCCATGGCGGATTTGCTATTTACACGGCAAGAGCAAAGACTGAACGCGTCTCCAGAGAGTAACGGAGCTGCTCGTGCACGAGCAAATAGGTAGCAATTCAAATACTTGCAATGACTATCCAATATGACATGTAGGCATATTTATATTTATGTAGTCTACACAATAATAATCTTTTACATTGTAATCCTTTAATTCTTAATATTTGGCATGTTTGTGGGCTGCTGCGCGTCTCTGTGTGTGTAATAAGCAGAGTGTACGGGCGTTGTGGACCCACCTATAGGTGCGTATTACTAACGCGCTCTTTAAATAACAAAAATACTGTGCCATTGACTTTAGACCAGGTTTTAGTTGATCAGTGGCGCAGTCTATTTCATTTGCCTCAAAATAGCAACGTGCCAACAATGTGCCTGAACACACCTTGTTTTCAGACCCGCACGCCCATGAGTGCACAAATGGACGCAAATGCATTTGCTATTTAAACAATGTGGCGCAGGACGTGAAAATGATAACTGTGTCTGGCTTAAACTAGCATAAAAGACTTGCGACGGTGCCAGGCGTGATGTGGTAGGATGTATGATAGGGTCCTAAGATGGAAATCTGATATCTTGCTGTCTCTCATCAGTATGTGGTCGAGCACCTCTTAGCAACAGGATTGTTGGAGGGGAGAATGCGACGGCAGGAGATTGGCCGTGGCAGGTCAGTATTCATGTCATCGGCTTTGGCCATAACTGTGGAGGGACTCTCATCACTAAAGACTGGGTTTTATCTGCAGCACACTGCTTCCAGTGGTATGAAGTTTAAGATTTAAACAAAGCTTAAGATACATTTGCAGATTGATGATGGTGGGATTAAAGCAGACTTTCTCTATTTACAGGATTAGTGAGTCTGATACTGTGATGTACTTCGGGCGTCTGAGCCAATCCGACTCAAACCCTTATGAGACACACAGGACAGCGAGTCAAATCATCATCCATCCTAACTATACTGATTCTACTCTTGACAATGACATAGCCCTGATCCAGCTCTCCTCCTCTGTGAATATCTCTGATTACATTCGGCCGGTCTGTCTGGCAGCGGCTGGTAGTGTATTTGGTGCAGGTACGGAGAGCTGGGTCACTGGATGGGGCAGATTACAACATGGAGGCGAGTAAACATTCACTTGACAATTAATCAAATACAAACGATGCTGTAAACCTCAACAATTTACCTAGATTTTTTTATTTTTTTTATTTTTATTTAACCTTTTGAGCAGTTTGGTCCCACATATGGATATATAAAGTTCAGTGACATCATATAACTGCCAAATTCAAACTGTGCTTTCACGCTTTGGCTGCACTGAGACACGCTCTGGATCACAAGTATGCAGTGTTTTAACCACATAATGTTTATTTTAGGCTTCAGACATTTAAATACACATACGTACTAGCAAAACAATGCATTCACAGTTTGTAAAATACACACTGAAGTCTACGGAAGCAGCAATAACAATCCATTCAAATTTAATTCGCCGACGTGTTTTATTTCAGGAGAAATTGAGGAATTTACGTGCCGTAAATCCGACTTGACAGGACTCTGAACTGCGGCGCAAATAAACATGGCGGTGCCCATCTCACATTATAGATCAAGAGCAAAATAATTAAGGTTTTTAAACAACAAAACACACTCAAAAGTATTTGACAAAGGGAATATCAGACAGCTGATGGCATGGTAAGTAAGTTTGTGAATATTTTGAATAAAAAAGGAAAAACAAATTAAAAGCCATACATTTGTCATACAGTGTTATTGTTATGGAGCCGACAAGACAAGAGGCAAGCGGATCCATTTGCTGATCTTTATTAAGAAGCATAGTCAATAAACAGGCAGGGTCAAACAACGGGAAACAGGTATGGTAAAGGCAAGACACAGTAGTCCTAAGGCAAGCGTGGGTCAACGATCGGCGAACAATATCCAACAGGGGTAAGGCAAAGAGAGATAATCCAGGTACACAGCAATAATCCAAACGAGGTGCAAACAAAGTCCGAACGGCAAGGCGAAGGGTAAATCCAGGAAACACAGGCAGGTAACAAACACGAGAAAACTAACAAGGCAAGGCAAGGCAAGGCAAGGCAAGGCAAGGCTGAGAGGGCTCCGTAGAGTAGCTATCGCTAGGATAAACGCTATACAATACTCAACGATCACAGAGAGCAAGTTCAAGGTTTATAAAGCATGTGTGATTGAGTGATCAGTGAAATCATCTGTGTGTCGTCAGTGCAATGAATGATGGGGATTGTAGTGAAGTGCAAGAGTCCGTGCTATGAGTGGGGGACCTCTGGTGGTGATTGTCCAGAAGTGCATGGACCAGATTCGTGACAGTTATCAGGGGTGCACGTAAGTTTTCAGCCTGATTCTCATAAGAGCAGCTGGATATTTGGTTTGGTCCTCGAACTGCACATAGTGTGCATTAATATAACTATAATATAATTGTACCACTAAATATAACTATAAAAAAATAATAATAATAGTGATGGTAATATTATTATTATTATTTACTTAGTTGTTTTTTTTAAAGAAAAGAGTAAACAAAATAATAAAGTGTGATAATACTATTATATTTTAAAATGAAAGGGAGTATTAAATAAAAATACAATTATTTTATAGTAAATTTGCTAATATTGCTAATATTTACTTTTGTAAATAAATTTTCATCATGAATTTCTTTTTTTTTAATCATCATTTTTCAAACTTAAAATCAGCAAGCTTTTTGGTGGGTTCCCGGCAAGCAAATATATGCACTTAGCACCGCCAAATGAAGAGCATCTGTAAATGAAATGTTACAGTTTTGTAGTGATGGGAAGTTCGGCTCATTTTACCAACTCGGACCTTTGAGTCTCATTCAGCAAAATGAATGAATCTTTTTTCCAAGTCAATTTCTTCATTTTAGCAAAATATAATTAAATTGCTATGTGTTATTTCTCTAACACATCTACAACTTATGCAAATGTTGATCACACTACAAACAAACAATACAAAACTATAATGGTATAAGAAACAGCAAAGATTAATTCGTTGTTTACCTGTCTTTAGTCTATGATTAGCTCACCTCACCTCTTATCTGACAAGTCTTCAGGTTTGAGTCGTTCGTTCATCACGGAAAAATAATTGATTTGTTCATCTCCGAGTGAAGTTTTTCAATTCGTTCGTTCTTTTGTCACGTGACGTGACAGCATTGGATAGAGAAATTAGTTAATTTACAACCTTCCTTACAAACGGGTGCATAGTTATTATTTTTATTATTATTATTATTATTATTATTATCATTATTATCATTATTACTTACTCTTACAGTTATGTGTTGTGTTTCTGGTCTCAAATTGTAGCTTTTTATTTCTTACAGTTTATAAATGTGTGAATTTCTGTTATGATGGTTCTTTTCCATAACACTGAATGTGGTAACAAAGGTAATAAAGAGTTGGTTATTATTATTAAGTTTTTTTCCGGCTCAGACTGCATAGGTTTAGCTTATGGGCCTGTCACTTGATGAACGAATGACTCGAACCCGAAGACTCGAGATGAACTAATCAATTCTCTTTCAGGCTCAGACTGCATAGGTTAAGCTTATGGAGCTGTCACTTGATGAACGAATGACTCGAAAAACCCAAAGTCTCAAAACAGGTGAACTATTTGACTAATTCCAGTACAGAACCTATAGGATGTTGCGCACGCGCGACTGAATGAATCACCCCCTGAGACGACTCATTCTTCCCAAGTCACATTAAAGATTTGTTCAAAATTAAGGAATCGTTCAAGAACGACTCATCACTACAGTTTTGCACTGTGCTTTGAAAATGGCAGCGGATAGCCGAGATTTATGCTTTCAGTTTGAACAGAAGTATACAGTATTACAGTTTGTCAATCTGAAACGGTGCTTGTGCATTAACAGCTATCAACCATGTCGGTACGCAAATGAGTGGTCTGAACTTATTTACAGCACATTTTTTTATTTTGGCTGCGTATGCGCACCTGCGTACCACTTATGTGCAACCCTGAATGTTACTGTGGATGCGACGTGTCACGTGATAAACTTAAAGTGTTGCCATGGAAAAAATAAGCAAAATTTAAGCATTCTAATATAACGGTCACCTTAAAACTCACTCTAGGGTGAAAGTTAGTATATTCTAAACTTAGGCTATGTTTACACTACTGCGTTTTCATTTTTTTAAAAAGTTATATTTTAAGGGATTTTATGCCTTTAATGAGACAGGATAGTGGAGAGCTGACAGAAAAGCACTGGGTGAAGAGAGGGGAGCAGGATCGACCTCAAGACGGGAATCGAACTCAGGTTGCCGTTAGTGTAGTTGTGCTGTATGCCAGCACACTAACCATGAGGCTGTCGCGCCAATGCGTTTTCATTTTAAATGCATAACTTTTGCAATGGTTATGCCTGTCGTTTACACCACTCCGGCGTTTTCGACCCTCGAAAACAGAGACTTTTGAAAACACTGCAGACCCCATTTTAGTTTGAAAACTCCAGGGTTGTGTTTCAATGTAAACAGGAAACGGAGACTTTTGAAAATGATGGCATGACTGCCCATATTTACTCTTCATAAACTTGATGAACATGTAAACAATAACTTTATGCTCATTGCTGTACCTGTCAGTGACTAGCAACCAACTACCTGTTTACACTTTTACATGCATGCCCAGTGTGCATGAATGGTCATGTGACGTGTTTTCAGTTGTGTATTGTGGACAGAGATCATTTCTGAAAGTGAAAACGCCAGTGTAGACAAGGATCATTTTCATTTTAAAATGCCATTTTAAAACAAAAACGCACTAGTCTAAACAGGGCCTTACTCGTGAAAGCACTGAAAAAAATAACTTGTAGGATTTACTTAAAATGTGTTAGTGCAAATTGTTACAAAGATTTTTTTTAAGTAAATTTTACTGCTACTGCTCAGTACAATCTACTTACTATTAAACTTAATATTCATAAAGAAATTAAGTAAATATTACATAATTATATATAATTTTACATACAGAATTAAATAAAATCTACTTACCTAAGTTAAAGTAAATTTAAAGAAAATAAGTAACTTTAGCTTGGCTAGTAAAAGTTTGAGTAATTTTACTTAGTCACATTTACATTTATTCTTTAGCAGATGCTTTTATCCAAAGCGACTTACAATTGAAGAATACAATAAGCGATACATTATAAAGAGGCAAACAGACACAGGAAGTGCTTGTAATACAAAGTTGCAGGCATTGTTCAGAGCAAATACTATCTAGACAGGGAGAGCTTAAGGAAAGAGAGCAAAGGTTTTGTTTTTTTAAGATAAAGCCAAGTGATGACGGAAGGGATGAGTTTTCAGGTGTCGCTTGAAAATTGTCAGGGATTCAGCATTCCGGATTGGGGTGGAAAGTTCATTCCACCAGCCAGGAACGGTGAATGAAATCGTTCTGGAAAGTGATTTTGTGCCTCTCTGTGATGGCACCACGAGGCGTCGCTCACTAGCAGATCTCAGACTTCTGGAGGGGATGTAGATTCTCATAAGTGAGTGGAAGAAGGAGGGTGCTGAGGAGGGTTGGGAATCGAAAACCGATTCCGATTCCAGAATCGGATACTTAAGGTCAGGAATCGGATACTTGTCAAATTAAAAATTCAGTTCCGCCTATCGATTCCTATGTGCTTTTTTTTTCTTCATCTATGAGGACTGGTGTGACCTATCGATCTGCCAGGACCTTGCTCGCTAATCTAAGCACTCCAAAGTTTGGCTACATTTGCGATCAGAAGCCAAAAAAAGCTAAGTATAATATCTGTGATAGCTAAACATGTTGCAAGAGAGGTGTCACCACCAACATGACATTAATTTAATAGATCGTTAAAGATCGCAAACATGATTCAAACACCAACGTGATTCTATTCCTAAATTACAATGATTCGTCTGTTTCATTCCTCAACCTTTGACGTGTGCGATATTGTGATCACTTGGTTCGTCCGTGCAGCGTACGATCACACCAGTGTGATTTGAACATTTAAATCTGCGTTCGCGCTGCCGCTGACCTAAAGAGAGCAGCTGTCATCTGTCATGAATGAAAGCTTCACAGTCTTTTCAACCACACAGTATCGTTATTTCTGTGTTACAAACATTCAAATCACAGAAGCACTGTTATAAAAGTTTACAGTTCAGATATAAACTCTGATGTGCATGGTAGCGATTAAAAGAGAGTAAATCACCTTTTGAAAGTAATTTGACACTTCAAATGAAGATTTATTGATTACATTGTTACGCCACTAGGTGGCGAAAAGGGGCTGTTAAAATGTATTTCTTTGAATCATACAAGAGATTCATCCAGTAATAAAACAAGTGCATCTTGAGTGAGTCATTCATAAATTACATGTGATTTTGTTTAGTTGTCTAATATTTTTCTTTCAGAATCATGAGAGAACCACAACTTCCATTGGGGAAAAAAAGAAAAAAAAAAAACTCAGTTTATCCAGAATCATACAGTTCTATTTTGCACACAAACAGCTCTTAAAGAGTCCAGTTTTTATGTAGCCTGTTGATTTTTGTTCATGGTATTCAGCTCCAATAAATGGTTAGCAAAAAAGAGACACAGGATAAATGTTTGATATCATTATTTAATCACATTGGAATCAAAACTGGGAATCGAAAAGAATCGGAATCGATAAGCAGAATCAGAATCGATAAAATCCAAACGATACACAACCCTGTGGCTGTTCTATATGCAAGCATCAATGTCTTGAACTTGAACTTGTGCATGATAGAAGTCCAGGTAGAAGAGCATTGCAGTAGTCCAGGCTAGAAATGACAAGGGCCTGGACAAGAAGTTGTGCAGCATGCTTCGTTAGGAAGGGCCTGATCTTTCTGATGTTGTGGAATGCAAACCTGCAAGATCGAGCAGTTTTTGCAATGTGGTCTTTGAAAGTCAACTGGTCATCGAAAAGTACACCAAGATTTCTGGCTGAACATGATGGGGTAATTGTTGATGAACCTATCTGGATGTTAAAATCATGCTGTAGAGTTTGAGTGGCAGGGAAGACAAGAAGCTCAGTCTTTGCCAGGTTTAGCTGTAGGTGATGTTCTTTCATCCATGCCGAGATGTCCTCCAGGCAGCCTGATATCCGTGCAGCTACCGTTGGATCATTTGGTTGAAATGGGAGATAGAGCTGTGTGTCATCAGCATAGCAATGGTAGGAGAAGCCACGTGCCTGTATGATGGGACCCAGTGATGTAGTGTAAATGGAGAAGAGGAGGGGTCCAAGGACTGATCCCTGAGGAACCCCAGTGACCAGTTGATGTGCTCTGGATATCTCCCCTCCCCAGGCCACCCTGAAAGACCTACCAGTGAGATAGGATTCAAACCAGCGAAGAGGAATCCTTGTGATGCTCAGTGATGAGAGGGTGGACAGGAGGGTCTGATGATTCACAGTATCAAAAGTAGCAGATAGATCCAACAGAATGAGAACTGATGATTTGGAATCAGCTTTTGCAAGCCACAAGGCTTCAGTGACAGAGTAGCGGAGACTCAGTTGAATGTCCACGTCTGAAACCTGATTGGTTAGTGTCCAATAGGTTATTCTTTGACAGAAGTGAGGATAACTGGTTGAAAACAACTCGTTCAGGTGTTTTCACTATAAATGGAAGGAGAGAGACAGGTCTGTAGCCATCTGTAAGTGAAGTGTTTAATGTTGGTTTTTTGAGCAGTGGGGTTACACGAGCCTGCTTGAATGCAGTGGGAAAGGTGCCTGTAAGGAGAGATGTGTTGATCATGTGTGTGAGTGCTGGTAAGAGTGTAGGAGCGATTGCTTGGAGAAGGTGTGAGGGGATTGAGTCTAGAGGACATGTTGTAGGATGGCTGGAGAGGAGAAGTTTGGATACTTCTGCCTCAGTGAGGGGACAGAAGGAGAAGAGGGGGGATTTAGCTGTAGACGTGGTTGGTTTGAGTTCCTGCGTGTGTGGAGCTGAAAACTGGCTGCTGATTGACCTAGTTTTGTTTGTGAAGAATGTGGCAAAGTCATCAGCTGTTAAGGAGGTGGTGGGGAGGGGGACAGAGGAGAGAGTTGAATGTTTTGAAGAGATTGAGTGTGTCAGATACGCTGTTGATCTTGTTGTGGAAGTATGAAGCCTTGGCAGTATGGACTTCAGCAGAGAAAGACGAAAGCAAAGACTGATAGTTACTCAGGTCTGACGGATCTTTTGATTTGCGCCATTTCTCTCTGCTGCCCTGAGTTTGGACTGATGTTCACGAAGAACATAAGGCAACCAGGGGTTAGAAAGGGCAGCACGTGTTGGCCTGGAGGAGAGACGACATGTATTGTCTAGACAAGAAGTTAAAGTGGAGCACAAAGTGTCAGTTGCAGCATTCACATCCAGAGATGAGAAATGGGTAGGTGAGGGAAGAGAGGAGGACACTACAGAGGAAAGATGTGAGGGTGAAAGGGAACAAAGGTTTTGTCTAAAGGTAACTGGTAGAGGTTTTGGTTTGCTCGGAGGTAGCAAGATGTAGGTTAAATGTTATGAAGTAATGGTCGGAGGCGTGTAGGGGTTTGACCAAAATGTCTGCAACACAATTGCGTGTGTAAAGGCGTTTTATGTCAAATGATGCTAGGAGTGAGTGGAAATCTGCAGCATAAGGCTTGTCCAAATGAATATTGAAGTCACAAAAGACTACAAGTGGACTGCCATCCTCGGGGATTGAGGACAACAGGCCATCCAGCTCTTCTAGGAAGGTGCCCAATTGCCCAGGAGGGCAATAAAATGACTACAACATGGAGTTTTACCGGAGCTGTTACAGTAATAGCATGAGATTCAAATGAGTAACTATTGCATAGGGGAGTGTAGGTTGAGTATTTCCAATTGTTAGAAATGAGAAGACCAGTACCTCTACCCTTCCTAACCTGACGGGGGGTGTGAGAGAAGCAGTTGTTAGAGAGAGCAGCAGGGGGTGCTGGGTCTTCTGGACGAATCCAGGTCTCAGTCAAGCCCAAGATGCTGAGTGCAGTTTGGGAAGCAATAACGAGAATAAGATCTGCTTTGTTGACAGCAGACTGACAATTCCAGAGACCCACAGAGAAAGAGAGGGGTAAAGAAGAAGAGATGCAAATAGAACGCAGGTGAGCAAGATTGCGTTGCATTCTGTGTTTGATATAAGAGCGTTGTTGCGAGACAACCGGAATGTATTGGAAACACATGATAGAGGTGGGGAAAAAGAGGATAGAAAGTAGAAAGAGGAAATAAATGAATAAATAAAAATAGTTAAGTGCATTGCCGGTTTCGTTGCTCTGTTAAAGTCGGACAGGAAGTCGTCGCAGGTCTTTACACTCGTCTTCACATGAGGAGGCTGAACATGAGACCTGAACGCTTCCGTTGATGCTTCCGCGCCAGCGAACTAACTCAACTTAAATACACAGCTAATCCACTTGAGTGGAAACAGCTGTCCACACCTTTCTAATTATCACAGCAAAGCCTATAGCACGCAAATGGCTCAAATCGAAACTAAGTGCGGTCCAGTTTGCCAGTGTTAAGCGCAAACTAACAGGTAGCAAACAGTCTTTTTGTAATTTCTAATTACAGCCAATGGCAAACAACAAGCACAATTAGCATAAACATTTTAAATAAAACAAATCAATCCTCACAACTAGCAGATATTTACTCTAAAAGACTGAAAACTTGTATTAAGCAAAACACTTACGCGCTCTTGCCGCCTCTGCAGTCAGTTCGCTTATCGCTTATAGTCAAAGCATACTTGGCAATATTTGGATTTTACTAAAAATAGCACCATGCTTTTAAAGTGTATGATACTTAGAAACATCTAAGTAAATAAAACAATAGATATCATGTAGACACATCTACTTAATTAGTAATTCTGCACTTACTCGGACACAGAGACTTCATTACTTCATTATGATGGTAACATTTCTGTGGTCCTTTTTTGAATATGATTGTGTCATTTTTGAGTAGAAAATGAACTCCAGATGTAACAAAATCGCAAGATAACCAAACAACAAAAGCAATGATAAAAGTGTAAATACAGCAAAAAAAAATCAGCCTTAAAAATTTGAAAGTTGAGTAGGTTTTACTTAATTTTATGTTTATATTTCCACTTTAACTTCTACAAGCTTAAGCTGAGTCCCAATATAGAATTTACTTCTTTTTTTTTTATTGTTGCCTGATCTATTTTTTCTTGTAGAAATTACACTTGTTTTTCTGGGTTATTAACTTTACCACAGAATCATTTTTATCAGTGAGGGTTAAAGCTATAAAATCTGTCCTATGATCTGTGTCACAGGCGAGCCATCTGATATACTGCAGGAGGTGATGGTACCAACTGTGAGCGACAGTGACTGTAATAATACTTATGGATGGATCATAAGCATCACAAACAATATGATTTGTGCTGGATTGTTAAATCAGGGAGGAAAAGGTCCATGTCAGGTAAGATATTAGTCCTTCATTTTAACACTTTAAAATCCATATCAATTTACAAAACACTACTCACCAGTTTTAGGTCACCTGAAAACAATACACTGCAAACCTAGGGTCAGTTTTACTAAACGGCAAATTAGCACAAGAGTGTAATTCCAAAACAGCGCCGATAGGAGGGGAAATGTCTGTGGGTGATTTACTAACAACGCGCAAATTAACGAACACAGATGCAACATCTCATTTACACATCGACCAACGCAATATACCAAGCGCAGCACAAATTAGCTTAGTCGCAAATAAAGAAATAAAGAAGCCACAAAATATGTTCGGATAATGTGTTCTTCTGGCATTCAAAATAGATTAATAATAAATACATGTGGAAAAAGTCGTCTCCCTTCTACCACGCACTCTCTGTTCTCTGAGGTGCCTCCTCCTAGCAACAACAATTGCAGCCATTTCAAGCGCAAAATAGTTTAAGACATGCTTTTTTTGGACATTAAATAATGGCGCAAATACCAGTAATTTGACGAGCGCAAACGATTGTAACTTTTGCATCTGAAACGGAAACTCCTACAAATACATATTCAATATAGTAATAACCAATAATAGCCTTTTCAGTGCTAATTCGTCAGTGCGCATCTTTAGTAAAACCTGACAGTACTATTTTAACACCAAAGGACAGTTTGCGCTGGCACAAGCTGTTAGTAAAACTGGCCCCTAGATGCTTAATTAAGCCCTGTCTTTACTCCACTGATCATGAGCTCGTACACTATAGCTGGGTTTCCATCACCCTTTTTTAATGCGCATTTTGAAGTATCGCAAGAGAAACGAGTGATGGAAACGCCAAATTGCAAATAAAAATCCCTTAATTCACAAAAAAGTTTTTACGCTCGCTTGAGGTGGTTTTTGACTTGTGCAAAAAAGGGTTAATGCGAGTAATGGGAGATGGAAATGCATTTTGCGAATAAATTCCTCCAAGCGCATCAAAAAAGTCATGCGACTTTGCGCTATGAGACGGGATAACTTGACTAGCAGCGGACTGATCTCGTTCCACAGCATCTGAAATGATGTTATGGTCGTTCTGAAATCCCTGAGCGAAGTCTGTCATCAAAGTATTTCTATATAATTGTCTTACACGACTGCGTTCACAAACAGCAGCATTCACCTCTGAAAGCAATGACACCATTTATTGTGTTTCGTCTGCTCGCTCTGAGGTGCAAGTCATTTTTCATATATGAAAATTATTATATTCAGTAGTTTATCCTAGTTTTCTATAGGCTATTTAGTGCCAGTTTACCAGGAAGTGACAGTTTTGTTCTCTTTGACTCGTTGGATGGAAACGGTGCTTGTTCACAAATGTTTTATGCGATATTCCAAATAATAACCATAAACTGCTTAGATTAGTCTTCAAAGTCATCTAATAAGAGGAGAGCACAGAGTTGCAGTGCAGTCTGTATGGACAAATATAAGGTTTGGGCTATACACACACAAGATGAATTTCACACTAATATGTATATCAATAGAGTAAACAATTACTCTATTGCTAAGGCACAAAAACAATATTTCAAAATAATTAATAAAATGTTTATTTATTTGTAAAAACAAATGCTCCCTCCAGAGCGCACACTACAAGGACCCAAGGATGTTCACTTCTGATTAGAATTCGCTAATAATCCATATTAATTGTGCTGATAGAGAAATTTACATCACAGTAGTCATGTGTATTGTGCTTAAAATGCTCTTCTGAAAATTCCCAGCTGGACACGCTTGAGACCGCTTTGGAGACACAATCCATGGAAGTCATTTGTGTCTAATATATGATTTTGAAGATTGTTTGTTTTATCAGCAATTACTGACCAGAAATATTAACTTATCCTCCATTTATAGTCAACAAGTAGGATGTGATGGTTGGCCGGTGTGGTATTTGTCTCACCCATCCTCCACTATGATTGGACAGCTGGGTAAAAAGTGACAGTGAAGAGCACTACGTTTTACCAATAGACTGTAAAAAAAAAGATGGATGACATATCACCACTTCCTTTCACTGTAGAAAAATAAAGCCAAAATGCCCCAGAAATGGCCGCTGTCATCTTGTGCTGATGATGACATTTAGAGCCCGAGTCAGTGCAGTAATGATCGCGAGGTGGAGCCGCAGTGTCAAAGTCTTGCCCAAACTCCCACATACCCAATCACACAATCATAATGCCACACCCCTTTATTATAGCGTCAAATAACTAACTAAAACCAAACTTTCTCAAAATACCTAAAATGACTGTAACCATCTATGGGGATTTTTATTTTTTTTTTTGGCTCATGTCCCATTCGTTTATGGCAGGGGTCCTCAACTCTGGACCTCGAGATCCACTTTCCTGCAGAGATTAGCTTCAACCTGGATTAAACACACCTACCTTCAACTTTGTAGTAATTCTGAAGACCCTGATTAGCTTGTTCAGGTGTGTTTGATTAGGGTCGGAACTAAATTCTGCCGGAAAGTGGATCTCGAGGTCCAGAGTTGAGGTTTATGGAGAAGATGGGGACCTATACTACAGCCAGCCAACAGGGGGCGATCAAAATGTTTTGGCTTCACTTTTCAGGACATGTGTGGCATACAAAATTGAACATTTTTCAACTTTTGGTAACAAGAGAAAAATGTTCATCACTCCCACTGCAAACAGTTGAAAAAGGTATGCTGGCCTCAGGAAAATAGACGCTTTGGACACATGGCCAGCATACTTTTACCATTGGGCTACACTATTGCATACTTATGTCTAAAACACTTGTTCACCATACATTGTCAGATATATAAATGCTGAATGTTTGTCACTACAGGGAGACTCTGGAGGTCCAATGGTCAGTAGGAAAGGCTCCCTGTGGATTCAGTCCGGCATTGTGAGTTTTGGTATGGAATGTGCTGACCCCACATTTCCCACTGTGTTCGCTAGAGTTTCTCAGTACCAAGATTGGATCAAGTCATACATGGGCAGCAACACACCTGGATTTGTTGAATTCAGCTCTGATGTTCAACATTCAACTCCAACTCCAACTACCCCAACTCCAACTAAAACTACAACTCCGACTACTCCAACTCCGACTCCGACTAAAACTGCAACTCCGACTACTCCAACTCCAGCAACAACTAAAACTGCAACTGGAACTCCAACTCCAACTAAAACTACAACTCCAACTACTCCAACTCCAGCAACAACTAAAACTGCAACTGGAACTCCAACTCCAACTAAAACTACAACTCCAACTACTCCAACTCCAACAACGACTAAAACTGCACCTGGAACTCCAACTCCAACTAAAATTACAACTGCAACATCCAACTCCAGCTTCAGAAGCGTACCCAACCTCCTCTTATTCCCCCTTTCTCTCACATTCTCCATCATTCCTTTCACCTTCTCCCTCTTTCTCTCTTCCTAAAGATAGTTTGAACAGTAATTCTCAGGGTTCTTTGAAGAAAAGGACAGTTCTGCTGTACATGCTCTCAAAAACAAATTTGTATTTTTGTCATTTATTCTTTATCTTTTTAAGAATGTATTATTCTTGAAAAGCTCTCTTGATAATATTATAAGAGCATAATGAGATTAGCCCTCTAAGATTCAGGATCTTTGGATATATTAGAGATGGACCGATATTGATTTAATGATGACAGTCATTTTTATGTTTATGTCTGATAACCTGTATAAACAAAAGAGGTTCTGGAGCTCTGTGATGTGATCATGGATACTGGTTTTTGAAAATCTAATTATCTTTAGTCAGTTACCATGTTGTAGTCACACTGTCTAAAGAATAAACGCAAAAGAAGAAACTGACTTGGGGAATGTTCTCTCGCTGTCTCTATATCTCACTTCATAGGTTATGTTCACACTGCAGGCAAATGAGACCCAAATCTGATTTTTTTGCTCACACATGACTCAGATCTGTTTTTGTCATGACAGTGTGAACAGCACAAACCACATGGAATCTGATCTTTTCAATTCCGATTTGTGCCACTTCCATATGTGATATTAAATCCGATGCAGGTCAGATGTTTTGCAATGCGACCGCAGTGTGAACGGTCATGTCGGATTTCATGCGGCTTTTACGTCACTCTAGATCGACATTCGTCATATTTCCATGCTGACGAGAGACACTTAAAAGATTTTACATACCCAAAGTTATCAAGATAGTAGCAAAAAGTAATCAGTGGAAGTACAGTGATGTGTCAGAAGTCATATGTATTACAGTGACAACTTCACAAGCAAAACATGAGGACTCGTATCATAAAAGTTTCAAAACTCTACTGTCTTTTGTCACATCCTTATCTTTATTTTTTCATATTGCCTGTGCATAATTTCGCTGGCTTCTGCAGCAGATCACACCATAAATAAACGCATAATCGCTTACTTTATATCCTCCATGCGCAAGTGTTGCCAAATCCACAGTTTCAACGCGGAATTGGGATACTTTTTCCACTGTTGCCGTGGGTTGTTTTTCAACTTTGTGGGTTAACGCGACCCCACTAACACAATATTACCCCTGAACATGATTGGGCTAGTTTTGAGACACAATTGGCAGATTTTGTTGTGAAAATCTGGAAACCCTGTTCGTATCGTTCTTTTGCGCATGCAGGTCATGATCTGTTCACACTGTAAATCTGATGTTGGCCACATTTAAAACAACAATGTGAACAGCTTTACAAAAAAATCAGATCTGAGAAAAATCGGAATTGAGCACTAAGGCTCGCAGTGTGAATGTAGCCTATGGCTATATTGTCTTAATATTTTGGTGTAAACCTGTCACAGCCATCTGCTGGAGTGCCCTTGCCTGTCATCAGAGGGCACTCTTCTGGACTATTGTTTGTGTTCTTCTGTACTTGAGTTCCCTTTAGCCCTTGCACTTATTATTGTTCCACTACCTTCAGCTGTGTGTAATTTAGGTTCATTGCCAACTGTATCAAAGAACTTATACTGACAAGAAGTGTCCAAGCCAACAGAACGTTCCATTGCAACAGCGGCGCCCAGCAGCAGCCCTACGCTTCTGCCATTTTGGAGTGAAAGCGACTCGGCAGTCCACTAGCTTCTTGCTGTCGTTATGGCAAATATCAGCTGCTTTGTTTAAAAAAAACTGAATTATGACAACAATAACGTACAATCACTAGACTAGTGATCATCAAATCCTTTTAACAGTTTATTTTACAGACTTTAAGTCTTCACTTTTTTCACAAATCCTTTGCTCTCTAGAAACCATGTCAGTTTCGGTTGAAATCATTTTAAGTTCAAGTGTTAGCATCATAAACAGAATTAATACCAACATATGAAATTAAATTAATGACAGAAAAATTTGAAATGTTGGATAATAAATATATAACAGGAATATAACAGCTTGACAGTAAACTGTTTTTACAGTATTGTCTTATTAATGTCCATCAAAGGAAGACTGTAAACAAAAAAACTTATGTAAAACACACACACACACACACACACACATGTACAGCCACTTTTTCCAAAATTATTTAATTGCGACGGACACAGCAATGCATCATGTTCTAGATCATGTTTTCAGTTGGAGGGCTGGACTGGGACACAGTTTCAGACCGGGAAATCTCACACTCATCCAGGCCACACACAAAAAGAGTGGCCAAAATTGTACCTTTTGGGGTACAACAGCTTGTCACTGGAGCAGTACTCTTAAATTATAGAAATTATTACTTTTATTTAGCAAGGTTTTAAATTGATCAAAAGTGATGATAACGATATTTATAATGTTGCAAAAGACTTCTATTTCAGATAAATGCTGATCTTCTGAACTTTCTATTCATCAAAGAAACCTGAGAAAAAAATCTCTTTTTAACATAATAATAATAATAATAATAATAATAATAATAATAATAACTGTTTCTTGCAGCAAATCAGCATATTATTATGATTTCTGAAGGATCATGTGACACTGAAGACTGGAGGAATGATGCTGAAAGTGCAGCTTTGATCACAGAAATAAATTACGGTTTAAAATATATTCAAATAGTAATGTTATTTTAAATAATGGGGGAAAAAAATCACTATATTACTGTTTTTGCTGTGTTTTGGATCAAAAAAAAACAGGCTTCTAAAGTGCCTAAATGTCAAAATTAATACAATTTAATTGTTGAAAAGTTCTAAAACACTACTGAATTATTAGGCTGTGATATTATTTTAGTGTTGCTGTCTCTAGCTCCCTCCCTCCCTGTGCAATAAATCCATGTGAATATCTGTCTCTGCAAAAAAAAAAAATTAATGTAACTTTACAATCGATATTAATGTCCTTTAGCACAGTATTCTGAATGATGATAATAATGGGGTGCTACTGATAGCCACAGATACTAGCAGTTTAATGCTCAACTAGGTTAATAAAGACAAAACTATCTAGCGTATTCACAGATGAAACTGACCTGCACCTGAAGCCCTGAACAGGGGGTGTTTTTAATGGTTAAAAGTAAATTTGATTAATCGAAGAGCATGTTTAATTAATTAAAATCACGACACTTTATGATTTTTTCATGACAATTTAACATCAATGTATTAAAAGCTTAACAAAAATTAAATGTTTATGGCCCAATTATTTTTTCCCCCAACCTTATGTTTTATTGTTAACAAATTCTGTGTTTTAACATATCTAATTATTTTAAAGCATAAAAACAAGTTTCATTTATTCTTACAATAGCCTTATGATTTTTTTCCCTCAGAAATTGTGTTGTGTATTTTAAAACTTACAATATATATTTCAGACCTAGTGTAGTAATAGTAACTAATAATATAGCAATAGTAAATGTGTAAAGTTGCTAACGCTCATTCTAACTTAGTGTCATATCCATATAAATCATAACCAATTAGTATGGTTTCTATGGCTAAGACCTGCAGTTCCTAAAGGAATTAAGTTTACTACTAGACTAAGGCCTGGTTTCACAGACAGGGCTTAGGTTAAACCAGGATTAGGCAATAGTTCAATTAGCCCATTTAAGTAGTTTTTATAAACATGCCTTAGAAAAAAACAACACTGGTGTGCATCTTGAGACAAAACAGTGGCACTGCCATATTTTAAGATCAGTCGGTGCAAGTTTCTCTCAGTTTTCCAGTTGGAATTTTCACCCCAAAATGGCGGCCGTGCTACCAAAGTGCTGTTACCCAAAAAAAGCATCAGAGCTTCGCCTCTTGGGCTTCTATACTCTTTGCCTGTATACTGCAGTGGTTTTCACACTTTTTTTCAGAGCGACCCTATTTTTTTTTCTTTTTAAATTGACATGACCCACACACACACACACACATACATACATATATATATATATATATATATATATAGAGAGAGAGAGAGAGAGGTAAAAAAGAAAAAAAAAGAAGGAAGGAAGGAAAGGAAACTGCGCTACAGACCGATCTCGAATCAAATCACTGTCGGTGCTTCTGAAATTAGTGAGGGTGCTTGCCTTCATGCACATCTTTTCTTCTGACATATCCTATCATATTTTGTCCAGTCCATAGTTATAATTATCACAATGTCATTGCGATTTTGAGAGAATATGCAGATGTCACTTCCGAACGTTTGTTGCAAGTACGCCACATTGGTCCTCTGAGCAGCATGAAAAACAAAACTTTTATTCAAATTCTGAATGGAGAATAGCTATAGCTGTACAGCAAAGAAAGCACGCAAAGTGCGCTTTCTTACAAAGCTCTCACTCAGTTTATCACGATCAATAATGCCGTTATAATCATTGAATCTTTCAACACAGCACAATTAATCTTGTTTACATCACCTACACTTTGTTCGTTATAACCAGAGGATTGGCGTCGTGAGCTTCCAGAACTCTGGACTGAACAAGAACACTCGCGCTCTGAGCGGTGATTGGATCATGACTGACTAAAGCTCCTCTGATTGGCTATTGCGTTATAGAAATCAACAGATACGTCTCTGATTTGCTATGATGTATAACGCTGCAAAAACAGAGCTCAAACACAAATACACATTTGATTCTGACCTGAGGCGGCTGCCGGTTACTTTCGTTTTGTTGTTTAGTTGCTTCTTTGTTGAGTCTTGAACTGGTTACATATGTTTTCCTTAAATCATCCTGGCGACCCATTTTTTGAGTCTCCACTGCTATAGAGTAAACATGGACAAAACTGAGGCATTAGATGTTGGAAATAAAATTTCTAAAAGGGTGATAAAACAGAGCGGTTTCAGATGGCCCAGAGAGTGCATTAAGTATTTAGGGATTCAAATGCCCTTTTAACTACAGGATCTATATGAATTAAATTACCCCAAACTAATTAAGTGTATTGTAGTGACCCTAAGATGCTCAGAAACTGCCTTATCTTTTTTTAGGCCGTGTGGAAAGTATACGAATGAATATATTACCCAGACTCCTCTACCTCTGTCAAATGTTACCTGTAGAAATTCCTAAGAGTACATTTGTCAAGTTGGAGAAGCAGATTTCTAAATTTATTTGGCCAGGGCAAAGGACAAGAATAAAGTATAAAACATTACACCTTATGAAGGCTGATGGGAGAGTAGAACTTCCAAATCTTTAATGCTATTATTGGGCAGCACACCTAAAACCAACAGAGGCATGTTTGAAGGACAATACGGATACGCTTTGGTTAAACATAGAAAAAAGCCTCTGCCAGTATCCCCTGGTTTCACTCCTTTTCATAGACTTAGTAAAGATCATCCTAAGTCATTTGAAAAACTGGTAGAAGAATTTAAGTTACCAAACACTGATTTTTACAGATATTTTCAAATAAGAGACTTTCTTACGAAGCATAAAGAGTGGAAGAATATCATAAATCCAAATGAAATACAGAAGTTACTATTGACAAGAGGCTTATTTCTGAACTATATCAGGGATTGCTATCAGTTCATCTATATAATTTTTTGCATACAAAGAAAGATGGGAGGCTGAAATGCAGGTAGAGATTACGCAAGAAGACTGGATAGATATATGTTTCAGGGCCCATAAAGTAACTAACTCAAACACATGGAGAGAGTTTAAGTGGAAAGTCATTACAAGATACTTCCGAAAACTGTAGCAAAGACGTGAATAGGATCATCTAGCAGATGCTGGAGAGTGTGGTGATCTACTGGGAAACCACTCTCATATCTTTTGGTCCTGTCCAAAGATACAACAATTCTGGGAGGACATCTATAAAGTATTTGGAGACACATTTTGTATTGATTTTCCTTTTGATCCTGCTATGGTTATTTTAGATACCCGAGGGAAAGGAGATTGAATTATCTACTTCAAATATTATTTTCTGCAGCCCTAAAATGCATCACATCTAAATGTCTCAAATCAGACTCACCCACATATGAACAGTGGATCTGAAAAATCAGGGAAATTTACGAAATGGAAAAAACATATTCCTTTAGTCTCCAGATGAATATCTTTGAGACCAGATGGAGTCCAATCTTAAGAATAATACATAATAATAGTTAACTTACTATACATAGTGAGGTGGGATATGTATGCAACTATATACACACAAAACATATGGATTTTCCTTTTATTTGTGTTCTTATTTGAAATATCTTGAAACTGTGATAAATACCCACTTCTTGTTTTATTTAATCCCTTTATCTTTGTAAATCTTTTCAAATGTATGCACCCCTATTGTCTATCTCTGATGAATAACTTTTATAGCATGTTCTAAAAAAAACAAAACAAAAAAAAAACATTTATCCATTTTTATTGCATACGAATGATTGATGAATGAGAAGACAATAAGTGTCAGATTTTTTTTTTAAGATTTAATTTTTGCCTTTTATTTGATAGGACAGAAGTTAGACACGGGATGGGGAAAAGTCCACGAGCCGGGATTCGAACACTCGTTTGACCGTGTAATAATTTAAAAAGTTTTGCTGTTTTGAGTTAAGTAAACTTAACCAAAAGTATCGATCTCATTAGGCTAGTAACGATCCGATACCAATACCAACTTATCAATACAATCGAAATTAGTATCGGTCCGCCCACCCCGAAACAGAAGAAGAAATAGAAACTGAAAGTTTCAGCAAAGATTATATAGGCTACGACTCCATTCCAGAACACCGCGGAACAAATCAGTTTCCATTACAATTATTGGTAAGTCCAGCAATGTCTTTCTCATAACTTCCATGATGTTGAGATGTATGTGTCTCGATATTATATGATATTATATTATACATTTCATTTTGAATATCACGCTCAAAGTCGATCTGGAGTTTACTGGAAGGCGTTTCCTCAACAAATCGAGTCGGGCACAATTCATGAATAGCTGACGTTTGTCAAAATGTATTTATTAGGGCTATACAAGTTTCTTCAAAATAAGAATCTTCCCGCGGTAGCCTATAATTCGATTATCTCAACGTTCGCGTTCGAGGAAACGTAGTGCAAATGCTGTTTTCTTTAACCTCGATTTGCGATTCCTAAATGTGTTTTCTTCCATGTTCAGGGACATTTACTTTTTTTATTCTTTTTTTATTTTTTATTAATGCTTAAACAGTCACACTGCAAATGGATCACACACAAATCCATAAAATAATGACCAATAGTTATAAATTAAATATAATTAACAAACACAAATGCATACACATTTATAATGAATTAAGATGATTACAAAATAAATAAATAAAACAAACAAAATGAAAAACCTCTTATCAGATTGTGCACAACATTACAGAGACATTACTATATGATTCAAACAATCATATGCAAGGAAAGCACCTTAAGGCATGGATTTTCTTTAAATACTTCTCTGTGATATAGAGCTAATGTCTCCTCTGCTTGTTTGCAAAAAGAACACGAGCTATCGATGTCCAAATATTTAGACGGATTAGAATTGACAGGATATATTTTATGTAAAATTTGAAGGTGTGTTTCCTTTGCCTTATTGGAAATACAATATTTCCCAGGTACAAGCCAGGTTCTTTTCCAGACTAAATCATCAACCAAGGACCTCCAGTAGAACTTTCCCCTTGAAGAAATTTTCCTTTTATATTGAATTATTTGGCACACATGCCTATTGTTACATTTCTTATCTAACAGAACAACACCTGCCAAGAGGACAGCAAGCCTTGGATTAAATATAGAGTGACATTTATTAAGGTGACTTAATCCAGGTGAAATTGCTTGTTAAACACTTTTGGAGGAATCAGGATATACGTAGTAGGCATGTCAGGATATCATTATTTTTCCCCAGATGATTTCAAAATAATGTTAATTGTATCCTTTCCTTTTTTAATTTATGAGATTTATTTTTCCCAATGAAATTTTTTAGCAACTTTGTTTTCAACAAGTAAAGATAGAGATGGATATACAAAATGAGAAAGACCCTCTGCCTTTCAAGAGAACTCTTCCATATAAGGTATGATATAATTGTAGGCTAGCCAGGAATTAAGAATGTTTTAAGACTTGACAATCTTGGATGAAAAATTCAAGTGCTATCTTTCCAGAAGATTTTTGTAATATAAATGGCCAAATATTTAACTGTGATTTTAATTGGAATATTTTCTATTGCATTTTAGACC
>JAFVLL020039923.1:0-15456 GCA_021397915.2 Tor tambroides | reverse complement strand
AAAAACAATGATATCCACATGCTCAACACAGACACGGACGCTCCAGGGACACAAAGATGACAGTGTGCTAAGCAAAATTTCTTACAGCGCTTTGAGTTCTCTGTTCTTAAACCACTCTCCCTCAAGGAAACTTAAAGGAAGTATATGTCTCAAAATCATTTGGCTTTGAGATAAGCTCTCTTCTTGGCTCACTCGGGGTAAGGCCCGTTCACACCACGAATGATAAAGATAACTATAAAGATTCAGATTTATCATGGATTCCCTGTATTTACGGCCAGCAAAGCAACATGCAGTAAAATTTGAATAGTGTTTTTTCGAATATTAATGACAGAGTGCACACCCCTAAAAGAAACATGCCAAGTATTGAGGGGCTCCAGGAATGTGGTTGGAAATCTTTGCACTAGATTCCACCTCCTCTCTGAATGTTGGCTTGTTGCTGTTAATAAGGGTCACCATTGTGAGGTCTTTGGCTAATTGTTGAGTAATCAAGGTTGTCAACAGTCAGACTAGTGCCGATCACATCAGGATGTCCAGGATCCAGGTACAGGAGACAGTTCAGAAGGTGAACGAAATCAGTTTTTCCTGCGAGGTTTGAAGGGATGATTGTCTAAAGCCGGGGTGGGCAACTCTGACCCTCGAGGTCCACTGTCCTGCAGAGATTAGCTCCAACCCTAATCAAAGACACCTGAAAAATATCTAGCCAAAGCCTTCAGGGTTATTTGAGAATACGAGTTTCCCACTCCTGATCTATGAACAGACTTCTATAATGGGTGTTCGTTTTCCCGATGTGACATCGTAATGTAAGTGGTTAGGTTGATATGTAAAACTGGAGGGAGTCCAGAGAGGTGGGCAGCGTTGACTTAATGTGGTTCAGGACTAGTTTCTCGAAGCACTTCACAATGATTGGGGTGAGTCACACAGGCCGGACGTCATTGAGGCAGGACACATTTGACTTCTTTGGAAATGCAGACAGGAATGACAGCCTGGCTCAGCAAGGTGTCTGAGGATACTCTAACTGGTTAGCACACTTGCAGGTGTGTTGTCAAACCTGTCTGTCTTAAGCAGATCTCGTTTCTTGTCATTTCTTGTCTTAGGTTCAGCTGGACAAACACAGCACCTGATCTTCGAGAAGAGGTGACAGTAACATTCTCCATAATGACTAACTTCATCTATGCAACTGTTAATGCAGATGATGCATACTCCTCCAAACCGATGATATACTTCATTGCATCCGCCTCTCTAAACACGTTCCAGTCGGCATACTCCGGCAATCCTGCAGTGCTGACAATGCTTCTTCTGGCCATGCTCTTATCCATTTTGGCTCATTTCAGTGGCGGTCTGTATGCTGGTATTAGTGTAAGAAAGATGTGGTCGAAGAAGCCCAGGCATGCGGCCCTGTATGCATCTGCATGCAAATCCGGGATGTTGTTATTCAGCCATGTTTCAATTAAAATAAAGACACAGCATGTCTTCATCTCCCTCTGAGCTGACTGCTGCAGCTTCTGGTTGGCCCACTTTATTTTACAAAGAATGGACGTTGCATAAGAGAATCAAGTGTAGAGCTGGTCTGATGGGCTTTGTCTTTAGCCCCTCCATTTCCATTTACTCTTGTGCTGCTTGCGGCGCCTCCTCTGTTGGGTTGTCACTTCAGGGCCCGGCCCTGGTCAGTAATGCCACAAACTTCCCCATTAGCTGTGTCTAAGGGTAGTTTCTGCACATTTTACAGACTTTAGACTGGATTTTAAACTTAGACAACATTTAACGCTGAAACATTTGTGACATGTAGTTTTGCTTTGAGTCCATGACCTTGAGTTCCATTCATTGTCAACACATTTGATGGAGAAACTAATATTGTTATTATCAGTGTTGGGCAGTAACTAGTTACTAGTAATTAATTACAGTAATAGTATTACTTTTTGCAGTAACTGGTAGTGTAACTAATTACTAATACAATTTCAGTAATAATATTAGTTACTATCCATAAAACAGCATGTTACTTTGTTACTTTCGATGTTTCAACCCCTACTGATCTGAAGTCCAACAATCCAATAATTCCTAGATTAATTTTCATAATTTTCACAACTTGCACAGGCACATGAAGTCACCAGAGCAGCAGGCATATGGAATATGAAAAAGCTTACATTCAGCGGATGGGAATATTGCCATTACATTGATTTTGTCAGGAGAAAAGATGATCTGAACACTGATTTGTAAGTTGTGGCATTACATCCCTCTGATCCCGATATAAATTGTTTAAAATCTTTTTAGAGAGTGAAACATTTCTTTTGTATTTCTTTTGATAAAATACACCATGGAATACATTCGTATGGGTATAACAGAGAAATTAGAGCTACAATTAGCTTCTAGCTACATGTGACAATTAATGAGATTAATACAACACTTTTACTTAAATGTTACTATTAATCACCACTGAGTGTTTGTAATAACTTCTGACTGTGATCCAGTGTGGATTTTGGTCAAATGATGAGGCAGAAATATATTATTAGTAACATTTTAGAAGGGGAAGATATGCAACTTATGTGGGGTGTGAAAGAAAAGTAATGTAACTAGTAGTATAACTAATTACTGTTGCCAGAAATGAATAAGTAAAGTAATAATATTACTTTTGAAATTATATTTTTTGAGTAACTAGCCCAACACTGGTTATTATATTAGCAAAACAACTACACGCAAAACAGAATAGCATATTCACAGAAGCACCTCATTCAGAGATGCAGCACTTCTCACTTGCATGCATTTCGATGATGCAGTAGCGTGCATCGGTGCACACGAAAACAAGAGCGACCGCAATATCACAAACAACGCTGGTGGCCTGTCGCACAAAATGCTTTGAATGCAGCCGAATGTGCATCACAAAAAGAAACACTAAGTTCCTCGGAAACAGTTTGAGGAAATGAGCTAAATGAAAGTTTGTGCGGTGCGTTTGGATAATTGAATCCGAGCCCAGATGAGGAGGAGGAGTCACCGGCGAGCAGAACGGCCCGACGCGACTCACTGCTCTGGGTAATGGTGTTTTCTTTTGCTGGGAAATGAAATATAAGGCCATTAAAGAAACACACACAGAAGGATGTGTCAACAGATCCGCAGCGGATATCAGTGCAGAGTGAACGTGGAGCCGTTTTTACAGATCGAGCGACGGAAATCAGACAAGCATCTGTCAAACACTTGCAGAGGAGCACACACGTACACATGCTCCGCCGCGGGCTATAGATGGGCAGAACCACTTTAGAGCGATATTGCAAAGCAGGACGGCCTTTCAATAGACATTTCATGACCCATTTATGACCTGCATTAGCGAAACCATACAGACAGATGGGTGTAGAGACAGATATTAGGTCGGTCCGGGGTTGGTTGGAGCTCTATTGAATGTGTGTGTTTTGTGTTTAGTGCATCAGTACTGGCTGCAAGTTCTGTTCGGGTTCGACCAGAGAATTACAACCTCTACAAATCTCTTTATCTTTCTTACACACACACACACTGCAGAGGGTCCACCTAATTAATTTACTGACTGTTGGCCAGCCTGTGTGTGTTGACTCGATCTCTCTCTCACACACACAAAAGACAACACTGAAAGCTTCTGTTTATTGACGGCACGGCACACCAGTCATTTAAAAGCACTTTAGCCACTGTGTGTGTGTGTGTGTGTGTGTGTGTGTGTTGAGAGGACAGCCCTTGCCATAGGCATCTCGCTTTCATGACACACTTTTCACTGCGTTCAGTTTGTACTGGTGTTGTTAAGTCAAGCGTCATATTAATGTTGCTCATAGCTAGTGATGTGATCAAACCTCTAATACTTTACACAGCTGAGTTAAAGCTGCTCTGTGCCTGCTCTAAATTCAGCGTAAAGACACAAATCCACATACAAGCACAATTAAACTGTGCCTGCTCTGTACCACCTCAACCCCTAGCACGAAATGCTTAATTTACACTGCAAAGAAATGCTTCTGAAGTATCAATTAGGTGTCTAATCACAGCTGTATACTTTGATACTAGTGGATCAGCGCAGGCATAATTTAGTCTGGCTTTAAGAGGCATTGCATGATGACACTGACGTTTGTGCAGCCACATATCAGCCTTTACTCGGCTTTGTAAAGATGCCTAAAAGCTATTTATTTGAGCAATTGTAATGTAAATGCATTTATGCCACCTCTGAGCAGCATTAATCAACTTGTTTGAATTGACCTAAATGCCACTTTAAATGCAGCTTCTGTGCAATCTTTGCAGTGTCAGTTTTGCTCCACACTTAAAAGTATTACTCATCATGCAGTGTTTGTGCTAGTATTGTTACTGTTAATTAAAACTATTAAAAATAATTGTAAAACAAAATAAAGCTGAAATAATAAATAGCTAATAATAAAACTTAAAAAAGTGAAGTGATGTGAATTATATTGTATTATGAATGATACCAGAATATCATATTGGCTTGGATTTGACTTAAAAGGAGCCCTGGCTATTAAGGCTTGTAAAGCAAGATTTACGTTATTTTAAAAATCCACATTGTTTATTTTGGACTATAGGTGGCGCAGTAATTTTAGGTGTGCAGTGCATTCTACCCGTTGCTATTTTTACCACAACACAACTCAGAATACACAACATTTTATATCATATGCACAGTGCAACCATTTGACGTCATCGACGCAGAATGTGCTGTGCACATAAAATAATGGCACAACCCCCACCCCCGTTAAATAACGTAAATAACTTTCATGAGTTTTCTACTACATATTTCAGGAAGAGACATCATTTATGTTATATAAATACCAGGGGATCCTTTTAAGTTCGTAAGTAACCACTTAAAAAAAACAACCCTAGCACACAGAAACACACTAAAAACATTCACACAACAGATACATTTCTCTCTGTTCTCACCCAAAACCATTACTTCCCTGTAGACCTACAGAGCTGAGATCTAAAACTCTTCTTCAGAACTGCATGAAGCATGAAGAAAGTGAAGCCTGAAGGAAGTCACGGCATGATGGTGAGTAAATGATGAGATCATTTTTATTTTGGGGTGATCTATTCCTAGGGTGTTTTTAGGCACAATGTGAATCAAATGATAATATGATATAAAAGAAAGCAATACTTTAAATAACTGAATTTTCTAAATGAAATGATCCCAACAAGCAGTTCTTCCTCTAGTTGATCAGCAGTGATGTTCTAGCAGCGCTGTTCTGTCAGTGAGATCAGATTTAGAATTCTCCTCAACATCTGAGCTGTGTGTGTGCCAGACATCCACCTGGCCACCGCGCTGACGCACCTGAGCGTGTGTGTGTGTGTGTGTGTGAGTTTGCATGTGTTGGCACAGCACAAACTGTGGGAAAGCACCAATCTGAGTCAGTGCAGTGATATCACAGATGTTTAACTCTGGCAAAATATTGAAATTAATAAAGAAACCACATTTTTTTCTGTCTGTCCACACCACGGACATCTGCAGCACAGACGGCAATACACCTGATATTAACGAGATATCAGAGTGGGCAACAAACCTAGAGCAAAGACCGGTGTGTGTGTGTGTGTGTGTGTGTGTGTGTGTGTGTTTGGCATGATGTCAAAGCAATCTGGGGACACTAGCTGTTTTAAATGTGGGGCTGGGTCACAATGGTTGACTAGTCATCCAAAAACCAACAATTCAACTAGTCAAATCTGGTTAGACCCTGTTGAAAAAAAACAGCATATGCTGGTTAGGTATGTTTTGAAACATGGCTGCTGGTTTGAGCTGGTTTAAGCTGGTCATGTGCTGGTCATAAACTGGTCCTGAGCAGGAGTTAGTTGCTTAGGACCATCTTAAGACCAGCTAAGGACCAGCTTAAACCAGCATCTATGCTTCAAAACATACCTAACCAGCATATGCTGGATGTTTCAATAGGGCGACTAGTTGAAATGTTTATATTGCATTTATGTCAAGTCTAGTGCTGTTTTTAAATATTCCTCCACAAGTGATGTGTGTCAGATCAGAGTTGGGTGAACGTAAATCCATCTTATTTTAAGAAGGCCTGCTGTCAGACTGATAAGTCAACTAATCATTCAGGCTAAGTCTTGCACAACTAGTTTTGCAAGCTTGAGCTGAATTCAAAGTTTGAAGTTGATTTCTTGTTTTCCGGTCTCATCTTTGGATAAGCCGTGCTGTTTTCAGTTCAAAATATTCTGAATCTTTAAAAAACATATATATATATATATATATATATATATTTTACTTTGTTCAAACAGGCAGCAAAAATCTTATTTTGGCATATCCAACTCGATTTAAGTCTGAACAACAAAAACACATTTGGTTTGATTTTTACAAATCTGATGGAAACCACAAGTGCAGGCATCTTAAAAATCAGATTAAAAGCTTTCTGGGAAGACATCTCAGTCTAAACAGATCACAAATAGCATCTGCAGTCTCATTTTTGCTCAAGCACATGGTCTTTGGTGTACTGAAAACTGAAGAAAACAAACCTTAAACATGTTGTTACTGATGGCGTGACAATTGGGGGCTCGTCCGGGATGAAACCCCATCATTTGTTCATAACAGGAGTATTTTTAACGATATTGCTGAGGAGCGACTCTTTCTCTGCGTCTGAGTGTATTTGTGTGTTTTTTAGACTTCAGTGTGAAATGTTAGTAAATGAAAGGTCATAATCTCGAAACTGACCTGATTTTGCCTGATGAAATCAGTCCGTTCGTGCCGCTGTTGTTCATTTAAATGAGTTCTGATTGCAGTCAGATGTAATTACACCTAACGATTGACTCAGGGCTACAGAGCTGGACCCCCGCTGCTCCACCGACCCTCACCGATGAGAAGAAACTCGCAGTGTGAATGTGTGTTTGCTCCATGTTTGTTTATTGTGTCTGCGCAGTGCGTGGAGGAATAATTTTACAGTCACAAATAACATTTAATCTTTGAGAAATGCTTGCTGAACATTTCAAAGAGAGCAGTACAAGGCCGGGAAGAAACAAACAGACAGAACAATATTTCCAGATAACTGTAAAAGGCTGAGACACAGAAGTCAAAGCAGGGATAAAATGTTATTCGACACTTTCCACAAATGTGACGTGTTTTGGTGTATTTTTAAGCATTAGAAACATGAATCCCATGTTTTGTAAAAACTACTTTACATACTTTAGATGAACTATTATATAACGCTTTATAGAGTCTTCAGAAATATATCCACGAATTAAAACCACACAAGCATGTCAAGCTTGTGATATAATTTGTTAGACTGCTATGCATTTAATTGTAGTAAAAACAGTTTAATTATCAACTTATTTTATGACTGAACTAGTGCCTCATGATTTTTCCCATTACAAAAAAATTGTTAACATTAAAATCTTTAAAAATCCAAGAACTGACATCATCTAGACAAATATTCTGGTAAATATTATATTTTGATTTCACTTTAATAATTTTAAACAATTAGTGTTTTAATTATGTATTTTTATTTTTTATGTATTATTTTTTTTTTACATAAGTTAGTATTAACTACGCAAACCATTGACATATTTGCATTTGTGTTTTTTTTTTTGGAAAAAAGTATCTTCAGCTCACCAAGACTGCATTTATTTGATCAAAGTACAGTACAAACAGTAATATTGTGAAATCTTATTCTTACAAATAACTGTTTTCTCTTCTCTATCTTTTAAAAATTTAATTTATTCATGCGTTAGCAAAGCTTCTTCTGCAAAAATCATTTGAATATTATTATATTCTAATATTAATTATAATATGCTATTCTACTGAATGTTGTTGCAAGAAAATTATCTAATAAATATGTATTAGTTGATTTCTAAATGTGCATCTCTGTTTTTTTATTTAACATTTATTATTATTATTATTATTATTAAAATAACTATTTTATATTGTAACATATTTTAAAATGTAATTTATTAATGTGTTAGAAAAGCTTTTTTTCAAAGGTCATTTGAATATTATCATATTCCAACGTTAATTATAATATTCTATTCAGTTTTGTAGCAAGACAACTATCTAACAAATATGTATTAGCTGATTTCTAAATGTGCATCTGTTACTCATTCTATTATCATTTTTTTTTTTAATTAAACATTAATTTTTAAAATAGAATGTATATTTAGGAAATTAGAAAATTGGACATTTTAGCATATTTTAAAATGTCCGAAATTTTGGTAAGAGGGTTTTAAAGATTACAGACCCAAAAAAACAACTGACACAATATTTAGTTTGCCCTTCTGAAACTGATGATCAATATTTCTGCAGCAGCTCCTTTCACTGACTCTGTCGTGATAAAGACTTAATTTTCCAGGAGAAGGGCTTGAGCTGTCTGGAGCATCTGAATCAGAGCTCAAAGCGCTCAAAGATGCTCTCAGAGCCACCTAAAGCAGTCAGACGCTCCGGCGGGTCAGCGGACGCCTGCTCTCCATTCCTGCTCTCAGATAAAGCGCCGCTTTACGCTGCGGCTTATTGCTGTGTTTTTCTGAATTCTATTCATCTTGTGTCTTATCTCTCGCTCCAGGCCCATGAGAGAGACGCAAACACTGCCTCCCTGGCCAAAAGAGCCTGATAAAGTTGACAGATCAACTCTCCCGATAGTCCGTCAATCTTCTAAACCGGCCGGATTAATCTGATAATCCTGGTGTGAGAGATTAGCTGGCGTCGAGTTTTATACCGGTGTCACTCTGGATTAAAGGGCCACGACGCCCGTGTCAGGTTAGAAGACTCTCAGTCCAATCGAAAAAAGGTGAGAAACCAGAGAGGACCTGAATGAAGTCTGAAGACATCTGACGAAACACAAACGCATGTGATCGACACACAAGGAAACTAGTCAATGTGAGGTAAAGTCTGTTCAATAATCATTCTAATCTTTTACTTTCCTATTTTTACTACACTGGTGTTTTTGCATTTATTCATTATATTTCTCATTTGTTCTTCTCTGTGTGCTGCTAAACTGAAGCTGCTTTGGCAACATAACTGCGGAGTTATTTGTCATGCTAATAAAGCACGTTCAAACGAAATAATCTGCTATTAGAACTGACAAAACTAGTGTTTCGCTGAGTTTTAAAATTGGCACGTTGCTGAACAATCGCTGTAGACAGCCATAATTATACTCATAAAACAAGACAATGGGATTGTATTTATGAATATTTTAATAAGCAGCACTTCTAGATGAGACTGGACCACAGATTTGTCTTGTGTACAGAACCAGCCCACACACACACACACACACACACACACACACACACACACACACACATGCAGACACACACACACACACACACACACACACACACACACACACACACACACACACACACACACACACACACACACACACACACACACACACACACGCAGACACACACACACGCACACACACGTGCACACACACACAAACACGCAGACACACACACACACACACACACACACACACACACACACACACACACACAAACAAACAAGAAAAAAAACAAACAAAAAAACAATTCACAGCGTTTCGTGTTGATGTTTCTGTTGGAATCCTCTGTTAGAAGTCTAATATGTGTGTGTTAGCATTGAGGCCACTACAGAAAATCAAATTTAAAAACCTTTCTGGAAAACACACTAAAATATTGATGATATTATCTTGAACTCAGTGGGTATGACATTCTTTGTCCAATCTAACCCTCTCTTGAATGTGAAGTTCTCTTAATATCACCAGACACAGACTAGTAAAATCAAGCAGCAAATCAGGGCTTTGACGTAAACAAAGAGCGTGTGTATGAACAATAGATTATTTAGAAGTGCACTTAATTATACTGAATCTGCACTTCAGTTTATTAAAAACAACTGTACTTACTGATATTATAATAAGAATGAAATAAAAGGCCACTTAAGTGACTTAAAGAGAGAAACTTTATGACTGTTTCTAAACACTTAAGTACACTTTAAAAAAGTGCATTTTGCAATCATTTTGAATTAAATGTTTTACTTTTGAATACATTTGAAATCATTATGTTTGAATATTCTCTTGTCATGATTTAAAGAAGTTTACTTATTCTGATGTGTTGACTAACATACTAAAAGCGGATGTAAAGAACTTGATCATCGTTTTATCTGTAGTGTGTTATTCAATATTACATTTAAAGTTAAAAGATTCTAAATGTGCTAAATTGCAATTACAAATATAAATACATGACATACAAGTTTCAATAGAAATGTACATTTTAGTTGATCATAAATGCTTGTCAGTACACTCAGCAGTACTTTAACCATATAACCATAATACAATACAACTTAAGTCCTAATTTAAATACTTAAGTGGGTTAAAACAGTCTAAAGTTCAGCTAATTCACATTTATTATAAGTTTAACCTAAAATATATTTAAATTTAATTTTATTTAACATTTTGTTTGCACTTAAGTATAATGTTATTTCTGTATTAAGTACTCTTTTTGTTAAAGTATGCTAACACTTCTTTTTTATCACAAGGGGAGAGAAGAGAACGAGATCTGTGAGTCATAAAAGACTCTCGCTAGATCAATAACAACACGAGTGTTTGTCTGCAGGCATGAAGACGGCCGTCGCAGATTAGAATAACTCACACACAGCCATGAATGAGTCTCCTGGGGCCCCGGGGACTCCTGAGCTCTGGACTGCATTGATTAAGCATTAAGGTGATCAACCCATCGGGGCGGCCATCGATCTGCTTCTTAAATGGACAGATACGAGCATCACGAGACCCTGAGGACTAACAGACCGTCCCGACGAATGAAAACACGAGCCCACAGACGCAGACAATGAGAATTCATACACGGGTCAAAGACGAAAAAGGATTTAAGCATAAAAACAATAAGTGTAATACTGCTTTAATTGTTGTTGTTTTCCCCCCAAAATTAAAAAGTTTTCTGTTTAATTCAGTTACAATTTTGTTTTTGTTTTTCTGAGCACAAAATAAATATCACACATTTTTCCCTGATTTACAGAAGACACGCACTAAAATGTCATTCAGTGTAACAATCTTGTCAGGCATATTTACAACAAAAATCAATTTATGACATATTAAAAGACTAATTACTTTCACTCCAGATACTAATTAGTTGTAATTTTACATTTTTAAAATCTGCCACTATCCTAGGTTTTGCCTGTTTGTCAGTAAGATTTTTTTACTCATTTGAAACACAATAAAATTAAATATGCTCCCTTATATTTTAATATGTACAAGTTAAAATAAGCATGCTGTTTGATTTTTTACATAAATATTGTGTTACACTGAATGACAATGTAACATTATTTCAACCAAATTTTGACATTTTATTCTCCAAAAACATATTTAAAACCTTAAAAGTAGACACTTTACTTACATTTAATGTGCTTTCTATGGACATAAAATCACTTTTGTAAATTTCTTTTGATGCGGACATCTTTACGTCTTTGACCCATATACATTATGGTCAATTCATTCAATTCAGTATTGATTCATTTGGATATATAATCAGGTACAGTATGTACATTTTTATTTAAGGAAAAAAATCTGTCAATGGATGATGTAAACTGTACAATAAGGCCTGTCAGTCGGTACATTACTAAAGTACTATTAAAGTGATTTATAAACAAACACTCAAAATACACATACTGTAAGGCAGATTTTATAATAAAATATTATATAATACAATTGCATTATAAAAATAATGAAAAAATATAACTTTTTCAATAAATTAATTATAAAAACTTGATCATTTTTTATGATGTAATTCTGTTTCTACTCCAGTTTTTGTTGAAATATAAACATTCAAAGAGTTAATAACTGTTTTATGATGGATTTAAAATCTAACATGCATTAAATATTGAGAAACAGGTTAAGTAGATTTGTAATGTGTGTAATATAGTGCACACATTTTTTTCTAGCTAACCATTAAGTTTATGGACATTGAATGTCTTTCCTGAGACATTAAAGAGCGCCAAAATGGTGTTTTTTGTTTGAATTCTGTAATAAAATTGGCAGAACTTTAAAGTTGAGACTTGTTTCATATTAGCGATGTATTGGATAGGAGATAATGTTTAGTTAAACTTTGCCGACGCACCAACTGAAAACTGCATAGATCCAAATCGAGAAAACAATATTTTCAACCCAGCCCTAATCAAAATGGCAAAATGTTTTCTGTAATGCAGAAAGATCAGGGTTGAGCAAATGGAAGTAGATTAATAACAATCAAAAAGCAAAGGAAAGCGCCCAACTTGACAGAAATACAAAATGACTTCAAAATGATCTGATGACTGTATTTAAGCGTTGTGTTTGCTGGCAGCGTTCAAAATGACAATATATGCAGCTTTCCTGATTAAATTTGCATGTCAAATGTGGGCGATGTTTTATACAATATGTCACACTTACGGATATCAAAGCCTTCACTTCGCATTTTTCCATGTATAAACAGCAGCAGACAGACAGCAGAGCCCAACGCAACAACAATCCTCTGCGATCATGAGAAGCGACAGACGAGTCCAGGTGTCAGCTCCCGCTTTAACTCAATCCAGCAGAGCTCACGCATCCTCTATAACACAGCCCTGTGCACACGGGTAATTGCCAAGGTCTTTCAGATCAATCAGCATTGATCGGACACTTTCCTGCTATTACTTGAGCTGAACGAGTGAAATGAGCTCTAGAGGAACTGAAGACAAAGCGCCGCTCGTCTGACCTCTGACCCCGCTGAGCTCTGTTCGCTGATGTGCATGGTTTCTGCTCATATTGGTGAATTTATTTTATATTCAATCATTAAAAAAATTCCACTCTGGCTTTTTCCTGATTGGTCCTGACATTCTTCCGTTGAATGCATTCGGCACTAAACTGTAGATGATCGCTGTTTTTGAAATCATTATGTTTGAATAATCTTCCGTCATGTTTTAAAGAAGTACACTTTTTCTGACGTGTTGACTAACATACTAAAGCACATGGAAATAACTCAATCATTGTTTTATCTGTAGTGTGTTATTCAACATTACATTTAAAGTTAATAGATTTTAAATGTACTAAATTGTGATTACAAGTATATACATGCCATACAAGTTTCAATAGACATTTAAGTTGATCATAAATGGTTGTCAGTACATACTTTAACCATATAACCATAAGACAATAAAATTGTTACACTTAAGTCCTAATTTAAATACTTAAGTGGGTTAAAACACTCAAAATTTCAGCTAATTCGCATTTAATATAAATTTAAACTAAACAATATAAATATTTTTATTTAATTTTATTTAAAATTTTGTTTGCACTCAAGTATATTATTTAAAGTATATTACTTCTGTATTAAGTACTCATTTTTTAAAATGCTTTTTCCTTAACACAGAGAACAAGAGATCTGCGAGTCATAAAAGACTCTCGCTAGATCCTGACCTGGTCCTGATATCCTGCCGTTGAATGCATTCGGCACTAAATGTAGCTGATCGCTGTTTTACACACTCACATAATACAATCATTTACACTCAAATCAATATTTCATGTCTGCTAGTCAGTATTAATGAGGACATCACAAAATAATGGCTGATCCTGAACCAGGTTTACTTTCTGAGCGCGACTGCACAAAATCCTTTTAATATCTGGTCTATTTTTAGGAAAAGGTTCAATTAAAAAAATGATGTATATCAATAAAAGTAATGATTAAACAATCAGGTCTTTTACAAGCCACTTTGATGTAGTATTTTTATCTGTTGCTTTTTTCAGGCCAGCAATGGATCCATCCAAATCTCAAGCAAATCTGTCAAGCAAACCCATTTATTTCCCATGTCTTCCAGCCATGTTCACACTTAATATTTCATCTGTCTCTCTTTTTTCCCCAATGCCACAAGCAATGATAAGAGATCCAGAATACTTTACTTGTCCTCCTTCAACCACACACACACACACACACACACACACACACACACTTCAGAACAAATTAAAATAGTAGGATGTCCTCATTCCTGCACAGTTTTTATCTCCCATGTTTAATAAACTTGTAATTTTCTAGTATTCATAGATTTGCAGACACACAAAAAGCATCATGACATTGTGATTGGCTGGCTTTGTGAAGTTGGAGCGCACAATATTTTAATCTGTCCACCGTGAAGCTGAGTTGTTTTTATATTCTCACACACTGAGTGATTCTGAAGAAGATCCGCCGGCTGGGTTTGATAGTGCTATCGAGTTTTTAATGAAAAGACATTCAGAGTTTTTCACTGAGACATCCTCACAAAAAATATATCCCAATTCTCAGAGGCATTTCCAAATCCAGATGGTCACTTCAAGCCAGTGTCTACTAAAATGAGTTGCAATTCAATGCAAAGACTAAAGTATACTTCACTTTTTTTAAGTGTACACTGTGCATTCAGTGTGCATGGTACAAATTCCATCATCAGCACAATATGCACATACTGTCCAATTTTCCTAACCGCGCATACGGTGTACATATGCGTCTTGAATGAGTTTGTCCACAAGGTGGCGACACTGAGTGTTGTTTCAAAGTGGAAAAAGAAACAAAAGAGATGAATCAACAACAACAATGAACTACTGAAGGTACAACAACAGTCGACGGTCACACTGATGAGCGCTTGCAAGACACAATTCAGAGATCCGCACAACTTTAGTTTAAAAGAGCGCAAAGATATGTTCATCACTCGAAACTTCCATAGACAAACAGCACAAACGCTGGACAAAGTTTACACTTTCTAGTGTGCAGATGTTGAGCGCCAGTGTTCATGCATGCTATGAAATGAAGTATAGTTTGAAAGGCTGTTGCATATGTTAAGCAATCGCATCAAAACTTAAGTGTACTTTAAAGGTGCAGCCAGTAAGTAATTTCTGAGAAACCCTGTTGAAAGTGGATTGGACCAAGCCACACACCGAACACACTTGTAGCCAATCAGCAGTCAGGGGCGTGTCCACTCGTGATGAGGGAGGTGCTGGAGGGGCGGAGCTATTAAGAGAGGGGCGTGTCCGTTTTGGTGATTTCAAATATCAACAGTGTTTCTCAGAAATCGCTTGCTGCAACTTTAACTTTACATTTTTAAATGACTACAAAGACATTTTTATCGCTCATAACTTCTTAAGAGAAATAGCGCAGACACTGGACAAGAACGAAACTTAGTTTGTGTTGGGCTGTACGCTTTGAACTGAAGTGTTCTTTGGTCTCTGTAGTTCACCATTTCCATAATGAGAAACTCCCCCAAAAAAACGACGAAGTCAAGGGCTGCATCCGAAAACTTAGGCAGCTGCCTTGCTGCCTCGCTGCCTCATGAGGCAATGACTCTGCAGGCAGCGTTTATGCACGAAGGCACCGCACGAAACTGATTTCGGACAGGCTTCTAAGGCAGTGTAACGGATTAACGATCTACAACAAAATAGAACGAGTTTTGGTTATAACTAAGCGAATATTTAATTACTATAATACTCATTTCTCGCTAGAAATAACATCAAAAGTGCAAAAAGTTATTCAGAAATATACATTTACACACAAACTAAC